>VDFB02266842.1:0-10405 GCA_007258455.2 Sequoia sempervirens
TATAATTTTTTTATAAATTGGCCTCCAATTATTCAAAATATTTCAATCCAAACCCTTTTCAAAGATAATAAAAAGGTATGAACTTTTTTTTTTTTTTTGGTTGACTCGGGTGTATCCCTATGAGCCAACCCAACGCCCAACCCACCTTACCTTGGTCTTACATTCTGCCAAGTTGGGGTCAGAAAGGGGTGAGTTGGGTAATAGGAATAAAAATTCTTCTAAGACACATTTGATCCAAAGGGTAGCGGAGGATGCTATGTTAATACGAATGGATTGTTAGTGTTTTAATCAAGTACACTAAAATCATGTTATAATTTTTTTGTAAATTGGCCTCTGATTAATCAAAATATTTCAATCCAAACCCCTTTCAAAGATAATAAAAAGTTACGGACTTATCTCTCTTCTTTTTCTTGTTGACTTAGGGGTATCCCTGTGACTCAGCCCAATGCCCAACCCACCTTACCTTGGTCTTACATTCTGCCAAGTTGGGGTCGGAAAGGGGTGAGTTGGGTCACAAGGATAGAAAAAAAAATTGAGGCACTTTTGATCCAAAGGGCGGAGGAGATGTATGTTATGTTACGTAAGAGGAATAGATTGTTGGTGTATCAATCAACAAGTACACTAAAATCACCTTATGGTTCTTTTCTAAATTGGCCTCAATTAATGAAAATATCCAATCCAAACCCCTTTCAAAGATGATAAAAAGGTATTAATTTCTCTTTCTTCTTTTTTTTGTTGACTCAGGGGTATCTTTGTGACCCAATCCAACGCCCAACCCACCTTACCTTGGTCTTACATTCTACCAAGTTGTTGGAGTTGGAAAGGGGTGAGCTAGGTCACAGGGATAGAAATTATAATATTATTCTAAAGCACCTTTGATCCAAAGGGTAGAAGAGAAGGATGCTATGTTACTTAATATGAATCAATTGTTGGTGTATCAATCAACAAATACCCTAAAATCAAATTATGATTTTTTTGTAAATTGGCTTCCAATTAATTAAAGCATTTCAATCCAAACCCCTTTCAAAGATGATAAAAAAATATGAACTTCTATTTCTTCCTTTTTGTTGACTCAAGGGTATCCCTGCGACCTAACCCAACACCCAACCCGCCTTACCTTGGTCTTACATTTTGCCAAGTTGGGGTCGAGAAGGGGTGTCATGCTAAGGCGAGACTAATCCCCTGGGGATGTATGCAACATCCTGCAAGCCACGTGCATCAGGTAAACTCAGACCTCAAATTCAAACTCAAGACCATGGGGAGCATACCCACGACTTACGCCTCCTTCGCTATTTATGTGGACTCTTGGAAAAACCCGACTTCTAGTCCTTCTTAGGAGAGAGAATGAGGATATGGAGGTCAATTTTTAATTCAATTTTAACATAGATAAGCCAATTACTATATATGTCTCTAGCATCATCAAATGATTGAAAACATGTTATGTGTAAAAAATTGAAGGAGAAAGAGAACGATAGAAAGAAAACATGAAGGGAAGGAATGGGCTTGACAAATTAAATACAAGGAAAGATAATAGGAAAATAGATCTAGATATAAAATAGATAGAATGAGAAGTGAAAGATAAAAAGTAAAAAAGGAAAATAAAAGAAATAAATAGTTACCTTGATCAAGAAAAGGTCGTAGGAGAAGAGGGCCATTGGATGAAGTGATCTACTCTAGATATTGCATATAGAAGTGAATTTGGTTCATAAGATAAGTTTACTGGATCAATTTTGTAGGATACAAGGTTGATCCATGCATTGCCATTGTTTCTATGAGTATGAGGTAGATCATATGTGTTATGCCTTTGATTGTGTATTATAATCTTATCCAAATGAATAGAATAAATGTGTTTCTGGTGCAATAAAACTTGATGAATATATCCTTTGATAAATCTCAAAACACAAACCTCAATCATAGTGTCTATGGTTCTCTCCAAAATTTCTCCTAAGGTCTCTCTAAGAGTCAAAATCTATTATTTTTGTTTCTAAAGATTTGGGTTGTCTTTGTTGCACCTGCTCAAATTTTTATTATATTAGATTTGATTGAAATTAAACTTAGATGTCTATTATTGATAGTAATTCACTCTATGATGTTTCAAACTAGGTTTTTACGAGTTTAATCTGAATTTTATGGATTTGTTGATGTGATGTGTCTAGTTTATTATGTCTTTTACATAAGCCCCTATCTCCATGTGAGGGATGAAATCTACTTCAAAGTTAAAAATGAGTATAAGATAAAGACTTTACTTTGAACTCATATCTTGGAGGGTTTAAAATTTCCATGGTTGGAGTTTCTCGAGCCAAGGGCTCATTGATGCCATTGGAAAGTTCTTTTGTTACCATGTGGACAAGAAAGCATTTGTAGTTGGGATAATAGGCTTTCTTGGTTGCATGCTCCTTATTAAGTTATTGTTTGGTGTATTGATTTCTTGATGGATAGATGAGTGATGTGGACAGATGATTGATTTTTCCTTTATATCTATTTCACATCATCCCTATTCTTGATAACCTAATTTAATTCACTTACAAAATCACTTAAGGTTCCATTCCCAATTGAATTATTCAATAATGTTATGGATGTCTTTTCACAAATGAAATACTCTCCCTTTTATATCTTAAATTTGAGGGAGTCACACATTTTCCCTTGAATAGTTACAATTCTTTATTATTGCATTTGGATACTAATAATAATTCAATTTTAGATAAGTTAATTTGTCCAACAAGTATTTTGATAGAGAATGTTTTTAACACTTTCATAATAAAGTAATTATAAACACACATGGTGTAATCTTGTTGAAGACACATCTGACGTGAAGCAAACACATAGATACACATAATACACAAAGTATAAATACACATAAGGCACGAAGCATGCACGTAAGTATTATGCATGAATACACGCAAGTCACACATGAATACAGGTAAGTTGTAAAATAATTTGCATGAATACACATAAGTCACAAAGTATACACACAAAGTCACAAAGTATACATGTTGATCACCAGGTGTACACATGAATACACGTAAGTCACAAAGTATTTCCATGAATAGACGTAAGTTGCAAATTATACACATAACTCACATGAATACACAAGTCACGAAGTATACACATGAGTCACAAAGTATATTCACAAACACATGAATACACATAAGTCGACACGTAAGTCATGAAGTATACAATACTCACAAATCATAAAGTATACACTTGAATATATGTAAATCACAAACTACATTCATGGATGCAAAGTATACACATAAGTCAAGAAGTATTCACATGAACACACATACATTGCAAAGTATACACTTGAATACACGTAAGTCAAAAAGTACATTCATGGATACACATAAGTCACATAGTATTGTCATGAAGTATATGAATACACGTAAGTCACAAAGTATTCACATGAGTACGTGAGTCACAGAGTATACACATGGAAGGCACATGCATATAGAAATGCAGTATTGGCCTACTTGAGAAGAAGGTTGAATAGTTCATTCTAATTGAATGGCAATTAAGGTACGTATGTCCCGCAGGCTGGCAGGAACATGCTCTGATACCAATTGTAATGTCCCCTTTTGGGATAACCCTAATTCTTGCCCTAGAATCGCAAGTTTAATGTAGTTAGGGTTACAACTTAACAATTAAATGCTTTAAGCTGGACAAATCTTGGTTTAGGTCCTACAATCATGTTATAGATAATATTGAAATATAATTCATATGATCAAAAATATATAATAAATGTCTTATCTATCTAAACCAAATACCTAACTATTTCAAATAATATAAACTACACGATATCCATAATGCACATTGGAAGTTGGATCATAATGGGACTTAGATGACGAGCATGATAAGTTCGCCCAAAACTATCCATACCAAGCCCAAGAGTAGATATACCATCCTTCTTGGCCCTCAAGTGGCACACACAGTCATCCAACATGGAGCGGCATATTTGGTGGACAAACTTGTATTTGTATTCCCTACCCTTGTTGCCTTATCCATCCATCTTATAATTGAAACTCCTCAAATTCATCTCGAGAACCAATCCATGTAGAGGTTGGGGAAAAAAGGCTACCATAGGAGGCATGTAGTCATCCTCTCCCTAAGCCCAAGGGCAGATATCACCCCCTGGCTCCAGGTGGCAGACACATAGTCATCCACTATGGAGTGGCGTACCTAGGAAGAAGTCTAGTATCTGATCAACCTACTGGTATCTCCCCCATTCCTCCTCATGCTTGCTTGATGAGTAAAATAAATATAAACTATGATAATAACAAAAAAAATCATTACATACAATAATCATGATAGAGCATACCACAATAGTTATTAACACATGAGATGGTTGTACAGCAGCAATTGTAATAGTTATTGATTTTGTTGTCCTTCAGTGGCAGATAATTCACTCAGGTCTGCCTCCTTGCCTTCCAATATTCAGAATCTATTTGTTGTTTTACTGTATATTTGCAAGATTGATGTATCTAATCTACAGATTGCCTAAGTAGTGAATGTCTTTATGAAGATGATTGACAATTTAATATCTAGAAGATATTATCTTTGTTGAGTAATGTATTTTCTCCTCTCAATCCAATTGATGATCCTTGCATTTGAGACATCCTTCATTTTATACCCACGATGGGGCTGAAGGTCACGGCTTTTCATTGTAATGTTTCCACCAAAAGTCATGTCCTCGGTTAATTGCTTAACAAATCCGTGCCTTCATTTAATCGCTTTGAGGGATAATTAATTCCATCAATATTATCCCTCTCAAATCGCCGATCCTCTCTTAGATCATTCACTGCATTTGCAAGAGTGAATCGCTGATTTTCTTACATTAATAAGGGTCTTATAGTTTATACTTTTATTTTATTATTTTAAAACGGGTTTATCATTTTTAAGGAGATCATTACAACTCAGGGAAGACACATGACAAATATAAACTTACAAAATGTCAAATGTCAATGCACAGTTTTACCCAAGGTCCACCCCAAGGTGCCTAGGCCAGCCCCTGGGTGTACCCATAGGCTATCCTGAACTGTATTTTGCCAATTCAGTCAACTATTCTACTAAACCTAACTTCTAGGGTTATATAAATCTAACAAAAATAGTGTGAAACTGGCAATGGGGGTAGGAAACCATGATGACAATAAAGTTCTCATATATACAAGCATGTTCACATAAGGCAGTATTCAAAGAGTGTATCTTCTTTCGTGAGTCTGCTACAAGAGATAACTTACCAGCTACACTAAGATTTCATATGAAAAACATCCAGATATATGACATTGAATTTTTGGTCAGGAAAGACTGTGCCCGTTAAATATTCCTAAAAATGACTGAATTGTGATATGTGGCAAATTTTGCAAGTTTTGGAGCTTTAAAAGCATGCAACTGTGTGTAGTGAGTACATCTCTTTTTCAATTATTCATTCTTCACAGAGTTCAAATAATGACTTGTTCCATTAATTTTTTTTAAACGACAGTCTACAAAAACTCATCACACTCAGTTACAATTAAATGAACTAGTTAACAAAGATGGATACTTGATGAAAAAGAAATGAAAACAGTATTGGAAAAGCATTAATGAGACACTTACTGGGTCAAAGTTAGGCTGAATTATCCCTCTACTGGGTAATGCTTTCTTCACTTCTGCTACTAAAGCTGGTAAAAAAATTTCTGCTGCACTGACTTTTAATCCACGAATAAAATCTCTGGGAGGAAATACATGTGATAGAGATTCTTTCACACTTTCCAAATGCATGTTTTCTTTCATCTGTTTCATTCAAAAAAAATTGTATAAAGGTCTAGTAGTTTGAGTAATAAAAATCATCAGACACAACAGAATGAGAAGACCAAATCTCATAATACAGAGAAGTAAGCTAGAAAGCATCCCAACGATTGGATTTCACTTTTCCACATGAGAACCTTCATGTCCTAAATATAGGCTCAAGTTAGGCCAGACATTCCTTTTACAGAGTTGCAGAGATTCAAACTGTCATACAGGATTTGGGAATAGACCCATGGGCTATACTCAAAATCCAGAAAACCCTTATTAAGACGTGGAGTTTGGCATACAAAACTAAAGCTATAGATTATTGCCCTTCCCATTCACCATAATTAAGATGTGGAGTTTCGCATACAAAACTAAAGCATGGTTTATTGAGAGGTGTGTTGGATTTATGGTGGATGGGAAGGGCAATGTACTGCTCCCTTTTTGACTCACAAACACTGAATTGTTAGTAGTTGACATGGATTGGGGTTGACTAGATTATGTCAGTTGTTAGATTTTGTTAATCTTCTAGTTTGTTAGCTAGTTTTAGTCGTGTCAGTTAAATAAGGAATGCTGCAGTTATTCCATTAGTTATCTTTAGTTAAATAAGGAATCAACTTCAATTAAATAAAGATTCAAGCAGTCGTTTACCTCCCTGAATTTTGGTGGAGTGTTTGTCAGTTAGGTGGCATTGAACATGGGATTAATTCCCATAATATGTGGATCGCTTGAGTTCAAAATCATATAGGTAGTGCTGGGAAGAGGAAAGGCATCATTGATTATCACAAACACAAAAATTTCATTCTGTTTACAGAAATTGGATGTTGCTACAGCAGCTTGTTGCTTTAGACAAAATCCTCAATTTTTTTGATTTTCAGATCAGCTCTCATGAGGACAGAAACCCTTTGAGATATTTAGTAGTATAGGGCAGCATCAAGGTTATTCCAGGGTATTCAGCAGTGCAAGGCAACATTGAGGTCATTCTGAGGTCTTCAACAGTACCAGGTGGCAGCAACAACTATACAAAGAAATTAGTGTCAGTGAGTAGTATAATTCTGTTGTATTGATTCCTGAGTGTATGGATTTCAAAAATACAAAATATAGACACCTGCTGTTAGAATTTTTTTGGGGTTTACTTTCTGTGTATTTAGAATTGTTAATACAGTCTTTTCTGGGTTTACTTTCTATGTATTTAGGCTGCAATACTACAGACAATTTAGCAAGTGTGAGATGAATTGGAAAGTGCTAGAAGATTTTGAAATCTGAAATTCATGCAAATGGAAATGGAACTTAGTAAGGAGAGAAGGGTGAAGTTAATGAACATAATGATAATTTCATTTGAATATCCATTGCACTATCAGCTGCAGTTCTGAGAATGATTTAAATCTACCAAAGTGGTTACTTTAGGTGCAACAAGATGACCAAGTGGAAAGGGAAGAGAACATGAAGGCAGAGGCTACTAAGGTAAGAGATCTCTGCTACTTTCTCTAAATGACTACCTGCTTTCTGCAATTCATCCAAATGAATGCTAAATGAGTGAAGTTGGAATCTCTCTTGTTTGTTATGGATCTTCTCTATCAAAGACCTCTTTTTCAAACTGGATTAAAATTTGTGGCTTAAAATTGGACTTCGAGTGGGTTTTTAAAACAGTCTCTTTATAAAGATTCCTTAAATGGGGCTTTTGGTACTTATACTTGTCCCAAGATGCTGTAGGGAGATTTGCATTAAATCTATGTTTGGACTGGTGAGACCACAATTAAAAACTCCATTTTTGATGTTTGAGAAACAATGTCACAGTACAGTGCATCATAGTATGTCATGGAGCCAGGTAGAAAGAATTCTCAATTCATCACTTACAGGAGTCTAGAGATATGTTGATTCCCAAATCTGAGACTGGGTGAATTTTGAATAATATTCAACCTTGCTTAGGCATGGCAGGCAGCTGTCAAGATTGCGAACTAGCCTTAGGGCGACATTTTGCATTCAACCGGATGAACAGGGAATAACTATTTTGTTTATGGCTGGGACATCAACTATTCCATTTACATCATATGGTTGCAATTTGAGTGGCCAGATTTTTTCCCAAAGAGGCGGCAGCTTCTACATTATGCACTCTGTTTAGACTTTGATTTCAATGAAGCAAAATAGAGCGGAAAGATCATTTTAGCCCTAGTTTCTTTCTAATGAGATAATCATAAATCAGGTATATGTGGACCTTGAAATGATGAATCAAGCTAAAGAGAGGATAATTACAGAATCATTCATGGGCTAGAGAGAACGTAAACCATCTAGGGTGACAAAAGACAACCAATAAGGCACTTCAGCAGCTACACTGACATGGTTCTCTACTTTTGATCTGACCTGGTTCTCCACTTTCAATCTGGCCTCCACATTGATCTGGTTCACTGCCTTCAATCTGCTTCTCCATTTTAAATGCCAAACCAGACGACCAGAGCAATAGCAGCATATCCTAATCAGCAACATGTGACTTTCTATTGCAGTGGATTCATTTGAATATTTGAATAATATCATACTGGGAGAGCCTTAATTGAGTTCAAAAAAAACATTCAAGATAGTGATATCCATATTTTGCCTAAAGTGGGACACACACATGATGGTCTTTGAAGCTAGAAAATATCAAGCTTCTACCAGATGGGGCTACTTGTCTGCTACGCAGTTGAGAGAATAAAATTTGCATTGATTGTAAGAATCATGCAACAGAGTCTGGAGAATATAATTTACATTGCTTGAGAGAATCAACCAGAACTTATACAGCACACCTACATTCCTGGTGTAGGTGTATAATTGTGGAATTTGAATGAACCATATTCCAAGGAAGCAAAGATATCCACAAAGATGCTTTATCCATCCTTTGAAGGATTAAACATATCCACAGGTGAGTTAGGCAAAGGACATAAAGACTCTTAATATGTTACGTTGGGCTGTGGTCAAGATCTTAGGATTTCGAGCTATACCCTGGTCATGATTTGTACAGCTATGAAGTCTTTTTGTGTTTTGATGTTTGTACATACGGGCTGTGTTCCAAGCATAAGTAAAATAACTTGTTTGTATTTATCAAAAGAAGGCCAGACTACTTAGATAGGAGTAATTTTGAAATTTATGTCCAGACTAGGTTGCTATACTGTATTTATGGACTATATAATCGCCTTGTAGTTATAATGCCAAGGTTCTGGAAGTTTTAGCTGTTCCAATACTCTGGAAGCATAGATAAACTGTGTTTTCATCCCTGATACTACCATCAAATACAGTCCATTGGAAAATCTTATTCTGTTGTATCATTGTATGTAAGGAATCTCATAGGCATTTTTTTGTGTCTGCCAGAAATAGAATGCAGGCAGTTTTTGGACAATTGAAATACAAAAACCTATGTCATTGAGGAAAGCTCTGTAGCCTCTGTTTTCTTTTTTAAATTTAACGAGAGAGGAATAAGTTTAAACTCTGAATACCATAGAAACTTAATAGATCAGTCTTTTCTTAATCTTTTGAAAACAAAAACAAGGAAAAAGTCAAGTTCAATGAGTAGAAAAATAACCTAAATGTTCGTCAAAGGAATAGACTAAGTGATATATCATAGCAGGGCTTTGTGGCTGACGCTGGAACTTCGAGGAAAGGAAAAGAACAGAGGGTGCACGGGTTTTACATGGCAATACGCAAGAAAGAAGATCAAAAGCATAATTGCATCCAGCTTCTGGATGGCGAATTACCGATGCCAGTGAAGAAAGATCCCTTTCTTGCTCATTAAATTGAAATCAAAAGCGTGGTGGCAAACTTTGCCTGTGGAACACTCGGTGCCATTGGCTGGGCTCTCTCCATGCCGAGAAGCGAACTCCTTCATGCAGGGGCGACGCTCTAGCCCGCCCTGGACAAAGCCCACTCTGAACAACGATTAAAAAAAGCAACCCAACACAATGCAGAATCCCCTGAAATGACGATGAAAACATACATAAAGCATCTTATTCTACCTGTTGTGCAGACGAAAGCGGTACGCCTGTTGCTGTTACTGGTGTTCCATATCAATGCTTTGCTCAACAAAAATTGGAGCTAAATCTTCTGTATCCCAAAATAAGATGCTGAGTTGTTGGAAATGGCCTGCGACGGTCCGTGTGTGCGCTTATAAGGGCTGAGACAGGAAACCCACATGCCAGAGTTTCCATTATCTTTTGTCTTCTTACAACTCTAAACGACGCAATCCCTCGCTGTATCCAAGAGCCTATTCTGCTTTCTTGCAATGAGCTGAAACTTGCGTCTAGGCAGTTCTTGTCTACGCGCCACTGCATGCTGCGTGTTTTTTTTTCATGTTTTTATTTCAACGGTAAAACAAATCTGCCTAATTTAAGAACTGTCTTTGATTTGAGGATTTTATTGTTCAGAATCTATAAAACAAATTTTCAAATTTATTTTTATATGTTATTATAAGAGCTTTTAGAAGGTGTTTTTTAATTTTAATGGAGGACAACTGTTTTTCACAAAATAAAATAGTTTTAAATAAATGATACTTTTCAACATAAAATAACATTTAAAAATATTTAAACTTCAAAATTATATATATATATATATATTGATTGATTAGATTATAATAAAGTACGTTATATTCAAACAAGTGAAAATAATTTTAGAAATG
>VDFB02266843.1:0-45841 GCA_007258455.2 Sequoia sempervirens
ATCTGAGTTTGTAAAGCCAACCAACCTAGGATCTTTGCATTTGCTATACAAAATGCAAAAGTCAAGTGTCCCCTTGACATATCGTAATACTCGCTTCGTGGCAACCCAGTGTTCTGCCTTAGGGGCAGTCATGAAACGAGAAATGTAACTCACAGCAAAACTGAGATCGGGTCTAGTGGTAGTAAGATAGATGAGGCTTCCTACAAGTTGCCTAAATGCAGACTCATTTACCACTGGTGAATCTGATTTGGCTGAAAGTTTCAGCCCCTTCTCCATAGGAGTGGATGAGATTTTGCAATCTTCCATCCTAAATTTTTCAAGCAAACTTCCACCAAGACAATAGTGTAGGAGACCCAAGTCCATCATCTCAAATGCCTAACACAAATTTGACTTAATTTGTTCAATCAAATGTAACCTATTGCCAATAATGATGATATCATCCACATAGATGACAAGAAGGATGATATTACTGCCAGTGTTCTTGACATACAAATTTGCATCTAAGGGACTCCTATGAAACCCCTGTGCAACCAAATATTTGTCAAACTTCAGGTACCATGCCCTGTGTGCCTGCTTTAGGCCATAAAGTGCCTTCAACAATCTACATACCTTGTGCTCTTTTCCTGCAACCTTAAGGTTGCCGCCACGTATACCTCTTCCTCCAAATCTCCATTGAGGAAGGCCCTCTTCACGTCCATTTGGTGGACCTTCCAGCCAATCTATGTTGCCATGGCTAGGAATAGTCGGATGGTGCTCATCTTTGTTGTGGGAGCAAAGGTTTCCTCATAATCAATACCTTCTCTTTGCAAGAACCCTTTAGCCACCAACCGAGCCTTGTATTTATCCAGTGTTCCATCAGCCTTGTATTTGACCTTATAGACCCATTTGCAGCCTATGGGTTCTTCCCTAGCAGAAGATCTGACAGAACCCATGTGTTGTTTTTCAAAAGACTATGATGCTCAAAATCCATAACCTTTTCCCATTCAGGTTTACCCTTGGCCTCTAAATACTATTGAGGCTCATAAATACTCTAAATGTTGGCCATACGAGCAAAGTTTACCATGTTCTTTTTGCTCTTGCCTCTGGACGATCGTCCCTCAACAAGCTCATCATCATGAACACCACCAATGAGCTTCGCCCACCACTTAGGACGAGGAGGAGATGTATCAGCTTCCAAATCAAAATGAACATCATCATGACTTGGGTTGCTTGGAATAATACCATCTAGATGCTGATCCAGGTTATCCTGAGGAAACTTTGTCGATACAAAATCTTGCCTAGGAGATTCCACAATGTTAGAATCATCAGAGTCCCTCCCTGCTGGTAGAGGATCTTGCCTGGGAGATTCTACAATGTCTGAATCATTAGAATCCCTCCCTTCAGGTGGAGCTATTGAAAGCTTAGCTCCCAAATCCTTGGTCTCCAGAGGTTGATTGTTAGGACTCTTGATGGGAGAAGAGAGCAAAAAGGGCCCACCTTCCTCATCAAACATGACATCCCTACTAAATGTCAAACAGTCAAGAGCCACATCAATTAGCCGATAGGCCTTGTGATTGTCACTGTATCCTATTAGCATCAACTTCTGGCTCTTGGAATCCAGCTTGGTTCTCTTGGCATCTGGAATCCAAACATATGCAGTCGAACCAAAAACCCTGAGGTGGGTAATTTTTGGTTTCCTCCCAGACCATGCTTCCTCTGGGGTCATCTTCTTGACAGCCTGTGTGGGAGAGCAGTTAAGAAGGTATATTGCAGTGTACACTGCCTCAGCACAAAATTTCTTGGGAACATTTTTGTTATCCAACATACAACGGGCCATTTTTGTGATGCTACGATTCCTCCGCTCAACAACACCATTCTGCTGAGGGGTATAGGATGTGGTAAGGTAGCATCTTATGCCATGTTTTGCACAGAAGTTGATGAACTAGGTGGAATAGAACTCACCCCCATTATCTGTCCTAAGAGTGATGATTTGACATCCAAACTCTTTTTCAACTAATGCTTTAAACTTCTAAAATTCATTAAATACTTGTGACTTCGCCTTGGGAAAATACACCCACATTTTTCTGCTAAAAATCATCAACAAACAAGAGAAAATACCTCGCACCAGTGACCGATGCAGTATTCATTGGTCCACAAACGTTTGCATGAACCAGTTGTAGAACCTTGGATGCTCTCCAGGACTTTCCATCTGAAAATGGAGTACGATGTTGCTTCCCTGCTTGGCAAGCTCCGCAAACACCATGTGTCTACTACTGTAATGTCCCCATTTACGATGTCCTCTGGCAGTTTGAGTTGATTTTGATACACTTACTATTTTTAGTAAGTGCTATTTTTTAGCAGGGGGTCCGGTACTGTGTTTCAGTCATCGGTGAGCCCTTTTGAGCACCTCAGTTTCTTTCTGGCTCGAGTTTTAGGGCACTACTTACTATTTTTAGGACTTTCTAAAAATAGTAAGTCATCCAGGGCAGGCAGGACCCGGTCAGGGTTATCTCTCAGCAGCATTTTCCATTGGAGGCACCAGTTTCTATGGTTGAGTCTTTTTAATATTTAATCCCTCCTTAGAAATTGGATTTTAATGCTTGAAACCCCTGTTTCCCCTGACTTCTGAAACTGTGTGTTTTTTGACTATTTTTGTGTATTTTGATTTTTTTGGTGTTTTTGCATGGATAATGAAAGTTGCGACTTTGAAAGAAATTGCTAAATAAATTTAAATAAAATATTTCAACTCATGAAATGATAGAATCTTCAAAATCTCTTGATGCCAGGCTATCTATTGATTTGCTATAATTATTACACTTGAGATCTAGTAACATGCAATAAAAAGATAACAACTTTATTTATTAAAAAGAAACCTGGAAGTTTGCAGCCGCCTGGAATCATCATGGAATGGTACGGCAGTAATGATAATCCACCTTTCTCCCTCTGTTATTGTTTGCAGATGATGCTGGAAGAATATGCGCCCCTGGTGAACAATCCAGAATGCCAAGAATGAAGGCGCTTTGCTCAAGATAACAAGGTACGGCCTTGTACCTGCTGGTACGGCCCTAAACAGCAGATGTACGGATCTGGAACAGCAGATAAAGATTTGGTACGGCCCTTGAAAGAGATGCAAAATATGAAGCAAAGAATAGGCGCCTTTGTTTGCTGACTGCCAGATGAAATCCAGATCAAAACCCTGACTGGTGAATACTCTGTGAATGCTCTGTGATCACTTCTGAATGAAGAAATCTCTCTGTAAGCAATAGATCAGCTGGTATTTCACAGCCTCTGAATCGCAACACTGAAGATGGCTCGTTCTCCAATGCCTGTAGACAACAGAAACCCTAGGCTTCGTTCTTCGGAAGAAGACTTGATCAAAATTTCAATAATCAACATAAAATGAGCTCGAATTCCAATGAAAACCCTTATATCTCCTCAAAAGTGCGAATTCTCTCAAAAAGGCATCATTAAAATAAATTCGAACTTTTCCCTTTTAATTTTTCAATAGTTTTCGAAACACTTTTAATCATAAAATATAATTAAAAGTGGCCCCCTTCAATGATGGTCGACCCCTTCAGCAAATCACTTAAGTTATAATATTTAGAATATTATAACTTTATAATATAAGCTCCGAATAATTAATATTTAATTAAATCAATTAAATATTAATATCTCCCTCAAAATATAACCGATTCACGAACCGTCTGAAGCTCGCGAATAAGGGAGTGATTCCTCACATGACCAGACCATACTGCTAAAAATAGTAGGGGTGCCTCGCTGAGTGCCAAATACTGCTAAAAATAGCAACTCAAGCAAATGGTGTCCAAATGAGCCCGAACGAAAGCCAACTGGTAAAATTCTAACAACCGAAGCCAAACCAAGCTCCATCAAGACCCTCTATCCATCCTATCAGCCTACGAGGGCTTCCATAATAGGCTAACTCATCACCGGTGAGATGTCAACTGAAGGGGACATGACATTTAATAAAGTGACTTTATATTTATTCGTTGAGGGTCACGAGGGGGACTAATTTGTACCTTGATGCCTAGTACAATGACTTTAAGTCGTTTTAATGAGCAACAAAAGTATTTTATAATGATCTTTATTGGGGGACGCCTAAGGTGAAATATGAAGCTAATTTTATTAAAAAAAAGCTTATGTTGATGAAATAAGATTATAAGTTATATCTTTTTTTTAAAAAGGTTTATTTAATCTCGAGCGCCCAAGCTAGAGGATGTAAAAGATTTTAAAATAAATTAAAAAAACAAAAGTTTTGGAAATGTGAGAAGGTATAAGGGAAATATTGAGCTTCATTTTTCATTATGCTTTGGATATGAAACTTGTCGTGCATTCTCTTGGAACTTTGGAAGCTTGAGGGTTTGAACCAGACTTTGCTGAGACGAAAACCTCGTCAAAGATCCCTTCTTCGTGTGTGAAAGACCACATCAGGAAGGATATTGAAGGCCTCACACAGGGGTTTCATTTGAGCTACAAAGTTGCAGATACAAATTTTTGAGATGAAGATTTTTTATCATTTTTGAAGTGGGTTTGAGAGTTTTTGGCTTGTGATGGCATTGCATCAATTTGGTGAAGTTTAGTGGCTATTTGGTGATGAAATTTGTGGTTTTTGGGCACTTTGTTTCTGAACCTAAAGCTTATATTTTTGCTCAAAGTTCTGAAATGAAAAGAGGTATCAAGATGGGTATTGGTTTGAATGATGTGTTTCTTCATGGCGATCAAATCAAGCACTAGTTTGCATTTTTTAGTGAAGGCAATGATTTTTTAAAGCATGCTACAGTACCGTCGCTACAGTACCATGCTACAGTGTTGGGCTATAGGAAACCCTAGCGTTGGGTCATAGCCATTTCTCAAGGCAAAGTCAAGGTGTTTAGCTGATCGTGGCCTTATTTGGTGATCTCAGACTGTTGTCTGAAGTCTGCAACTATTCCGGAGCATTCATGAAGCAGTTTGAGCTCTTATTTGATTGCTAGTAGCATGTTCATCAGGTCTGGGCATATTCTTCTTATGTATTCTGTTAGTAACCTGGTCTGCAATCATTTACTAGGCGAGGAAAGTGCATTATTAGCAAGTCTGAAACTGCTGCTCAAGTATTACAAACATTACAGTGCTCAGAAATTGTTATTCAATCTATTGTTTCAGTCTTACTGTTATTACTGTGTCTTACCAAGTGCTGGTATAGTGAGTCTGGGGTTGTCGTTGCAATCTGAGTTCCTGTAGGGTGCAAACCCCCTTTGTAACTTGCTGATATAAATTTTTGTTAAGTCTATTTAGTCTGCAAATTCAATCTGGGTGCTGCTACCTTTGTTTCATGCTTATATTAGTCTTGTAACAGTCCCAACTATGCTCAGTTATTGCTGCTAAGTCTGAAATATATGGTGTATCTCATGCTGCTGCTGTTCTCAGATTGTAAGGTGCTGAAAGATACTTTATTGTAGTTAATTTCTGAGTTCTCATGTTCCTAAAATCAGAACTTAATATCGCTCAAAAATAGGCCTTAGGTTCAATATTTGTTTATAAGTGATAGATCCTTTGCATGACAGTTCTAATTGAAGTATTGAAATCTGGTTATCAAACGTGTGTAATGCATTTCACTTGCAAACTGTTTTGACACATGCCATGGAATGAACTATACTTGATTAAATGGAACATATAACAAACAAACAAAAAAACATTGAGCAAAAAAGTCACAAGTCAAAACTCAGAACAAGGTTGGCCACTACAGCTACTGAATCTCAAGTAAGCCTTCTACCAAATTCTCTCGAGCCAACTAAGAGAGGTAGGCAATATTGAAATGCCCATACCATTGATGCCAAAGAGTGCTAATGGATGAACTCCTCGCAACCAACGCATGCTCTAGATGATCTCCTGTATCAAGCAGTTGATATAGACCATGATCCTCGAGCCCAACTGCCACAATTTTCTTGGACTCCTTATCAACAATTTGACACTTGTGTGAACTTAAAATGATGTCCAACTTCCGACTATGTCTCATAGTTTGACTCACAAAGAGCAGATTAAACCCCATGCCTAGCACATAGTATACATTGAGAAATATTAAATTTCTCCTGCTAGATGTGATCTGGACGTTGCCCTTGCCAACAACTATATACTCTTCACCACCACCAAAGATGATGGAATCGGAGCAAGCCATATACTCTGTGAACCAATCTCTCTTGTTTGTAAAATGTCGAGAGGCTCCAAAATCGATGTACCATGCAGATGATTTGACATGATTTGCTGGTCTTTTAGCCATCAATGCATAAGAGGTAGACGCCTAGTTAGACTACATAGATGCCATCCGTCCCGTTTTCCAAAAGCACAAAAACGAGGTAAAGTTTGTGATCAACTGGCACAACTCCCACAATTTTTTCAAAAATCGTCTTAAAAAGTAGGCTTAGAAACTGTAAGATTTTTCATAAAAAACTTCAAAAACTCTAAAAAAGCAAGATTTTTTCCAAAAAAAATCTTCAAAAAACTTTGAATAAGCAAAAAAATTTCAAAAAACTCTGAAAAAGCAAGATTTTTTCAAACTTCTGAAAAAGCAAGATTTTTCAAAAAATAATCTAAAAAAAATCTACAAAATTTGCAAAAATCTGTAAAAAAAGTTGCTTCAAAAATCTACCCAAAAAAATCTGCTTCAAAAACTTTCCCTTTACAAACCCTCGATTTTTAATTAAAAAAATCGGCAAAAATACTTATGAAAATTTTCAAAAAATCTTCAAGTAATCAGCCAAGAATTTTTATTGCTCAAAAAATTCGCCAAAAATGATCCTATGCTCTAATACCATGAAATGATAATTGATATTCAATATTCATTATTTACAAAGGAGAGGAAAGCTCCTTATATAAAGAATTACAAGACGATGTTTCTAAAAAGAAACAATCATTAACTAAAACAAACTAAAGCATATAACAGAAAGTTACTAAAAGCTAAATGAAGCAAACTAAGTTAACTAAAAGCTAAGATGACCATTAAATATTACAATAATACTTTAATATTTCTCTCTCTCTCGTTGCCCTCTTTGTTTCTTGAGGAGGTAATTAAGATTTTCCTCTCCATTAAAACATAAAATCTGGGTGGGATCTCTATCTCAAAATTCTAATGGCTTGGAATTTGATGATATTATGGCTTCTTCCTTCTACATTGATATTCCATTCCATTTCTCAAAGAAGGTTGTCTTCTAGAATTGCTTTTCTCTTCTCCTTGGTATACAATTCAAAGAGCTTATCTTTGATTCCACTTCTGAATTACCTTGGAGATTTTATATTGTTTGTTTTCCATTTGGACTTTCACTCCCTTATTTGTCCAAGTTTCAAAACATAATATTGTCCATAATTCAAGGACGTGCCAAGCAGAATCACCCAAGACAAGTTCAAAACATAGATAAGGCATCTTTCTTTTCCCAAGCATGCGTCTAGCTATCCCTGGCCCAGCAAAGTTCAAGTTATCAAAACAAAACAATGTCCAAGATTCCTCAAGCATGTGCACAACGAGAATCTGTCCAGGTTATTCTGAAGAATGTTTAAACATACTCAGCAAGGTCTAGGTCATCCAATCACTGCAAAAGATCATTCAAACACTTCGAACATGCCCAGCAGTCTTTGAAGGGGCTTTGGAAAAACTAAAAAGCATCTTATTCCTTCAAATAGAATCATCATTGACAAGGACAAGAATGAGGGATTCATGTACACTGGTTTGAAAGGATAGTGATTGGCACTTTTTGAAGTTTGATTCCAATTCTGAATTTGCTTGGGGATTTTATATTGCTTGTTCTCCATTTGGCATCTTTGGAATCTCATTCTCTTATTTGTCCATGTTTAAGAGTGCAAAACTGCCATAGATTACAAACACCTCAATGGTGAGATAGCTAAATTTAACTTAAAAGATTTTCTATGAAAAGCGCATATAGGATTATTGGGCTGATCTTACATTAAATCTTAAGGGTTTGGGAGGAAGGTTCAAACATGTGCCACACATAAAGGATTATTGGATTAATTGTGTCGATGATTACAAAGTGACAAGAAGAGAGTATAGTCATTTGATTATAAAACAATCAGTCAATTTTGCATCTAAATACCTGAGCACCTTTCAAATTCAAAGGCAAAAGTTTTTATCTCTGAGTTGTGTGGCATCAAATATTTATCAGTTTGGTCTCTCAAGGAAAATATCTCTATCCAAAACAAAACCAAACCTATGATGCATCAAAGCAATAGGTACTTGTTGGATGAAATCAAAGTTCATAAACCAGAGAATTGCAGGCTGCTGCAAGTAATTGCAGGTAAAACTCATGACAGGTTTTTAATAAAAATTGCAGCATTTTTTAACAATAAATTGCCTAAACCCTGCAAAACTTGTAAAAGCCTCTAATAAAAATTGCCAAAAGTTTAGATAAAAAAAGGTTTTGATTTTTTTTTTCTTATTATTTTCAGAGGCAATGGCAGAGCAGCGTGAACCACAAACGATGAAGTGTAATTGTGAACTAGGTTTTCAATAATGTTTCACTAATATCTACAAATATTATATGCACAATCTGTAGATAAGACACTAAAGAAGCAGCACCCGATTTCCTAAGTTCTTGGTTTTGTCTTATGTGGGGTGTGAGCTGATGTGGAGCTCAAAATAGTCCAAATCGCAGGTAGAAGACAAAAAAGAGGGGACGCCAATAGGAGTGCAGATAGGACAAATCCTCTGTGTCAGTCAATACAGACAAAAAGGGGTGATTCGTGGCCTTCAGTGCTATCGCAGTTGGGTAGATTTTCATTAAGAAAGTTCAATGCAACCTATCCTTGTGGTCGGGAGTTGCTTGACTGAGTGCTAACAGCTGCCTATATGAAGACAAACATTCATTTGCAGAAAAGACAAAAAAAACCAAGGCGGCCAGGACTAGTTGGTTATCATGGGTCTCCTAAAACTATCGCAGTATAATAAGGAGTCAGCTCTGTGACTACTGGGCGGGTGTCTTGGAAGCTGATGTTAGCATTATCAGACCCAAACACAGCAATCTGGGCTTATATTACTACCTGTAGCTTACTCAAGTGGTGTTTGGAGGCATGTGTCTGTATGGGGGACGTTTGAGGTGGAGTTTGCTGTACGTGGGCAGTTTGCAAGGTTCCAAGCCCCTTTCAGTCTTGCTGTTGCTTATTTCCAGGTCTGCATTGGTTCCAGGTTTGGGTAACATTAAGATTTCAGTATGTTATGCTGTTACATTGCATAGTGAGGTGAAAGTAAGTTGTTATTACTGCTGCTATTGGTCTTTGTGTATGAAGAGAGATGTTTGTATTGCTGTAACTTATCTCTGAGAGCAAACATTCTACATATTTGTTGAATATCACCAAACAGCAAGCTACAGTAAAGTCTGATATATATATATATATACATATATATTTCTGCTCCATTCAACTGCATTTTCTGAAAAGACATAAGTCTGAAAATAATTTCTGATTAATGCAATCATGCTCAGACATTGTCACAGAAAGATATGATGAATCATGAAATAGATTGTCAGAATTGTTGGTTATTTCATTTTGAATGTTATTGTTACTCGTGCAATGTTATGAACTGAATTCGATTTAACGGAACATAAGCCTAACTGAAAACATTGAGCAAAAAAAAATCTCAAGTCAAAAAACTCAGAATGGGGTTGGCCATTACATGCCATCACTCATTTGAACATTTCATTCTCTTGAACCACCTCCAATCATTACCAGTGCCACCACCACTAGCCTCCTTCTAGGGAAAAGTGACACCAAAGAGGGTTACATCAACTAGAAAGAGGAAGCTTGTGCCCTCTTATTAATTAATTTTTTGCCACTCATGCATTATTTTCAACTTTAAGCTTAAGAAGTCAAAGAGGCAATTTCAAGTGAAGAGTTCTTATAGTCATTTGGTTGTTGAGACAGCCACTCCTCCGAAGGGGAAAGTAACACAAGATATTGAGCTTGTTGATTTAAGATAGAAATTGATTTGGGATCAAGGTCACATCAAAGAGATAAATTTCTTTGTTGTAACCCCTAAAAACCTGAAGGAAAGATTTGAAGATGGAAATAAGCAACTTTGGAAATACATTGCTCAACTTTTACAGCCCATGCCCAACACTACAGCTTATGTGCCATGGCTTCTTGCACACAGAAAGAATACACAAAAGGGCATTGATAGAATTTGTCAACAAGGGTTACATGAAATTGATAGGTTCTATGCTTTGTTGACTAAAGCACATGAGATGAGAAGTGATATTTCAGCATTTAAGCATACTATGATGGATAGGGTTTCTTCATATGAGCATTTTATGGAAAAGTTCAATTAGATTAAAACCCTTGGTCCAATGAAATTAGTTGAAATGGATGTAATAAAGAGCACCAAAGAGGATCCTTCTTTCAATTGGTCAAAGCAATATAAATTTTGGGTCCAACTTCTCGAGGATGTTGTCACTATTTTGAGGGATCAAAAATCCAAACTTGATGACATTGACCAACATATTGCCACTTTTGTTTCTTTGGTTCCTTGTACTTTTGCCAATGAGAATGATATTCAAATTGAACATGATGAGATACGAACAAAATTTCAGAGATTGGTGAAAGCCACACTTGTAGGAGCGCAGCACATTGAAAATATGGTCAAATTGGCTTTCATCTCTAAGCATGTTCAAGCAAGATAAAAGGATTTGATTAAGTCAATACTATAGTGATGGAATGCAGCTGTGCTGTGTAAGTTCAAGCATTGTGTATGCCATGTCTTTTCTAGATGAATCACAGATGTAGGGATTTCTTTATAATTTCAAAGAGCTCAAGATGTTGCTACTAGCCCATTGGGTGGAGTTCCAAAGTAGCTATTTTTAGCTGCTTTAGAAGGTTCATTTATGGATGGCATTTATATTAGATACTATTTGAGGATTTCTTGATTTAGATTTTGTATTTGGGGCAAATCATATTTTGGGCTTGCTTTGATTGCAAGTAAACTATTCATAGCATGGGAACTACAATTTTCTTTTTATTTATTTTTCATTCAAATACTTTGTAAAGACATATAAATAAGTGTTATTGGTTAGTTAGATTTTCTAATAGTAACTTTATGTAATGTCCCCTTCTCAGGCCTAATCAGTTCGAAGACCATTAGCATATTTCATGATTTCCCATAGGCTAATGGTAAGGCAAGGGGGGACTCCAAAGATCTTGGAGGATGCAATTTCGGAGTTACAAGGTTTTTTTTTGTTGGCAATGAGCTCAGTGGGCAATACTGATCTGAATCACTCTCTAGAGTGTTTTCGAACTTTTGGGGTGTTCTCCAAACTTCTTGGAGAGCACATCTATATATAATAAGTCACCAAATACGCTTCTATCATTCAACTAATGCCTTAGTATCATATTAGCATGGTCAAAATTGGATTCCGATGTGTTTCGGGATTTTCCACAACTTGGGGTGAAATAATTAAATTATTCACTTAAGATATAATGTTTTATCATTATCTTTGATAACTTATGTGTAATATCTTTTTGAAAAGGTATTTTAAATTCCCAATTGGACACACTTGGGAGAAATAAGGGGTCTTGCACATGAAAAAGGTATTATTTCATTTTAAAAGGGAATTTCATGGAAAAGGTGATTAAGTGTTTGCACATAATGAATAATTTAATTTAAAGCAAAAGTGTTTTTTCGGGAAAAAAGCAACAAAAAAAGCAAAAAATGTTTTTGGAAAAAAACAAAAAAAAAATTTCAAAAAACAACAAAATGAAAAAAAAGTGATTTTTTTTTTAAAAAGTGGTGAAAAGCAAAAAATCACTTTTTTCAAAAGGTAATGAAAAAAGCAAAAACACTTTTTTGAAAAAAGGAACAAAAAAAGCTATAAAAGGAGGTGTTGGGGGCTCATGGATATGTTGAAGATTATACATATTGTTATGCTGTCGGAGCGAACTTGCGAGTTCTTTCAAAAATCTTTTAAGGACGGCAACCCTCATTTGATTCCTAGTTTCGGATTTGAAAGATATTCCCTAGCTAGTGGAGTGGTTCTATTTGGGAATCACATTGTGCTTCAATGGAGTTCCAATTCCAAAGTTTCAAAAAGAAGATAATTCAAAGTATTTTGATTTACCGTTTTTGGGTTGCCATGTTTGGAGTTTTTGAGTTTATATCTCACTGTCCAGACTGTAACCTTGAGGTTTCAGACCTGCACCAGCCATCTGTCTTTGGGCTTGCATTCATTGGGGATGCACATGGGAATGATTTGGTGAAGTTTTTAGACTTATTGACTTGCTGTTCCAACTATAACAGCAGGGTTTCAGACCTGCACTAGCCAATCTTTGAGGTATATTTGACTATCCATGATGGGTGGTTAGTTCTTTGATCTTGTGATACATGTTGGGGATGTTCTATCAATTTCTTTCATGATCATATTTGTAACAGTAGATATGTATTTATTTGGTTTGGAATGAATTGTAAGAGCTAACATTGTAACACTGGGTGGTAGTACAACCAATGTTTTGGAGAAGTTTTTTGAGTTTATATCTCACTGTCCAGACTATAACAGCAAGGTTTCAGACCTGCACCAGCCATCTGTTTGCCAATCTTTGAGCTTGCATTCATTGGGGATGCACATGGGAGTGATTTGGTGAAGTTTTTAGACTTATTGACTTGCTGTTCCAACTATAACAGCAGGGTTTCAGACCTGCACTAGCCATCTAAATGCCAGTCTTTGATGTATATTTGACATATCCATGATGGGTGGTCAGTTCTTTGATCTTGTGATACATGTTGGGGATGTTCTATCAATTTCTTTCATGATCATATTTGTAACAGCAGATATGTATTTTTTTGGTTGGAATGAATTGTAAGAGCTAACATTGTAACACTGGGTGGTAGTACAACCAGTGATTTGGCTCTTGTTACTTGTTGTTACTTACCCCACTACATAAGTGGCTCTTGTTACTCACCCCACTGCATAAGTGGAAGAGTTGTGTATTTCTTGTATTCACTCACCATTGAAAAGTGGAAGAGTTGGCTTTACATTTCCTTTATTGTATAAGCTTTCCCACTGAAAAGTGGAAGTGCCAAGCTAACCCCACTAGATATGTGGATTACTTTTAGCTACTTCATTTGCAAGTATTATTGTAATCCCGTACACCATAATGCTCTCACCTTGCCCATATTGGGAACTTGGTGATTAGAAAGTGGAAAGGAAACTTGTTTAGCAATTTCTATTTTGTTGAGCTAACAAGACTTTCGAAAAATTCAGGGTGATTATTACATCTTATTTTTATAGCCTTTCCAACATCTTTGGAAGCTCCAACTTTCTTGGAGAGTGTCAACGTTCTTGGAATGGATTTTAGATAGTGGCATTGTCTTCAAGAGATCAAGTTGAATCCGTTGGTTCTTTCTAGAAGCAATTTTGACATTCTAGGTGCTTTCCACACTTCTTGGACAAATATTCTATTTTTGGAAAATATCAATTTTCAATAAGTTGGATTTTCAGTGAGCTTCAAAGTATGTTAGCGAAATCAAAATTCGCTTTCAAGCTATTTTTATATTTTCTACAACTTTGGGCGCATGTGCGGAAAATTAAGGGTGATTATTACATCTTATTTTTATAGCCTTTCCAACATCTTTGGAAGCTCCAACTTTCTTGGAGAGTGTCAACGTTCTTGGAATGGATTTTAGATAGTGGCATTGTCTTCAAGAGATCAAGTTGAATCCGTTGGTTCTTTCTAGAAGCAATTTTGACATTCTAGGTGCTTTCCACACTTCTTGGACAAATATTCTATTTTTGGAAAATATCAATTTTCAATAAGTTGGATTTTCAGTGAGCTTCAAAGTACGTTAGCGAAATCAAAATTCGCTTTCAAGCTATTTTTATATTTTCTACAACTTTGGGCGCATGTGCGGAAAATAATTAAAATTTTAAATAATTAATTTGTCAAAGGGTGAATTAAAAGACAACTTATATTAATTATTTATAAAGGTGAATTTTAAGTGACTTAAGTGCTTGAAAAAGTAAATTATAAAATTAAGTCACTTTTATGGAGCTGGAGGATTATTATTAAAAGGTGATTTTAAATTATAATTTTTGGAAAGTTCCAAAAGTGCTTATAAAAGGGAAATTGGAAGAGAAGAAGCTCATTCCGAACATTTCATTTAACTCTATTTCTCTATGAGGTTGAACATTGTTCATCTCTTCCGCCTTAGATGAAACCCTAAAGTAAAAATGGTTTCAGTTGTGAAAGATTCCTCCCTCACTAATACTGCGTGATTCATTTAGAGTCATAGTGTGTGCAGAAAAGATTCAGAGGTGGATTCACCCAAAGTTCACATTTGGGCTTAATGTTTGCATAGTGAGAATTGGGAATAAATTGATTTATCTATATAGGATCAAAGCTTTGTTTATTCTAGTTGTCCCAGCTTGAGGAGATTACAAGTATTCCTAGCCAGCCGCCCATTCTTTTCGATTTCATGGTTGCTTTTCAATGATGGGTGTTGATATGTGAATGACTTAGTATGAAGTAAAGGAGATTTGTGGGTGCTTTAATACTTTAGAGAGGAAGCCAACTGCTTTTTGGGGTGATTTTGACCACTCTAATGAGGTGATTGTTGATGTTTATTGGGTGTGCTGCCATCATCAGAGGGATTAAGGAAGCTATAAGGTTGCAAAACAGTTCACCAGTCTTGTTGATCTGATTGAAAACAGCTATAGTTGTTAATGTATGAAAGTTAACCAGTGTTGCCCCTCCAATTCCTAGTACCTGTTGAACACTATTCTATACCAGCATCCTCTCTATCAGCTAACAGGTCAGAAAACTATTGATTTAAGCATTGTAAATTTGAATATTTGCTTCAACACTTGTATGACAAGTGTTTGCTAAAATGTAACTGCATTTTCGATGTATGTAAACTATTTGTGAGATTGTCTATGATCATACATGAAAGTTGCAGCTGCTCTTTATAGTTAAACTCAGAGATATTGTCTAGTTTGTTGTTATGCAAAGTTTCTGACAAAATGTCTGCAAGATAAAATCAGCAAAATTGGAAGAATGGAAACAAAATTCCCAGTAGGTTAATATTTAAGTTGTCAAAAGGTGAATTAAAAGACAACTTATATTAATTATTTATAAAGGTGAATTTTAAGTGACTTAAGTGCTTGTAAAAGTAAATAATAAAATAAAGTCACTTTTATGGATCTGGAGGATTATTATTAAAAGGTGATTTTAAATTATAATTTTCACAAAGTTTCAAAGGGAAATTGGAAAAGAAGAAGTGCATTCCGAACATTTCATTTAACTCTATTTTCACTATGGGGTTGAACATTGTTCTTCTCCTCCACCTTAAACAAAACCTTAAGGTAAGATTGGTTTCAGTGGTGAAAGAATCCTCCCTAGACTATGTGATTTATTTAGAGTCACAGTGTGTGCAGAAAGGATTCAAAGGTGGATTCACATGGGATTCACAGTTGGGCGTAATGGTTGAAGTAATTTATTGGAGCTTTGCAGGCAAACTATAAATTATTGGTTATCCAATTTACAGGTGGAGAATATATTCATTTGCTATATTCCTAAGCACCATCCACAGGAAGTATCAGGTGTTGATTATGGGACACCATATATAAAGGGAGTTGCAACAATCTTATATGGGACTTGACGCCTTGTGGTAATTTATTGGTTGAAGTAATTTATTGGAGGTTTGCAAGCAAACAATAAATTATTGGTTATCTGATTTACAGGTGGAGAATATATTCATTTGCTATATTCCTAAGCACCATCCACAGGAAGTATCAGGTGTTGATTATGGGACACCATATATGGGTGTTTGCTGAGGAAAAACATTATACATTGCTACGTGCGAGGTTATTCCAGGCATAGACAAGAAGTCGTGGCAATTTTTGCATACACCTGAAATATACCGGGCCAATTTTTTTCAATTTTTCAATGGCAAATTACAATGAATCAAGCACCCGTTAAGGTTAGTCCGAAAACCAAAACGATGCTGAAAGTAACTCTAACCTGAATGTACACCAGGATCCCGATGTGGGCAAGGTGTGAGCATTGGTCAGAGGGTCTCAAAGGTAAATGCTGAAAAAGAACTCTAACCAAGAGATGCGCCGACGAACGACGAGCATTCGGTCAGAGGATCCCTATCTATTGCAATACTGGAAAATAGCTCAACACCAAGCATGTGCTACTCAATCCATGATGGATAAGAGGCGACCATATGGTGGAGACTTATGAATGTACAATGCAATTAAGTAAATAGGCGGCAAGTCAGCCTCTTCCACTTATTCAGTGGGCAATTACAAACATTGAAATTGCAAGAATATTAAAGATGTTGACAGTACTACTGTTCAGCTTACAATATGTGAAGAATGCTTGCAATATCAGAAATTTAGAAGTCTTTAATTCAAAGCAATATTAATTGTGTCTTCCTCAATGATCTCCAAGGCTATATAACACCCTCTCAGCTCTAAAAACTACCCTAAATGCAAACTGATATGACTGTAACAAGGTCTGAAACGGATAACCAGCAACACAGAGTTCTAATTGAAATGATCACAGCCCTCAATACTCAACCAAATGACCCCAAACAAAATGCAACAGCTTCTTATAACAAGGCGCCCAAGTAAGACCCAAGAAACAACCCAATCTGCAGTATTTTATTTTTCTCAAATTCCAATGCAAGTACAAATGTACGGCTCAAGAGGAGGGCGCATTTCCTTCTCACTAAGTGTAAAATGCACTTGAACAAGTAAATCTCCACTAGGTGCTGTCTCACAAGCACGGTTGAGCCTAGCTAGAGGCATTCATTCCTCAAGCAATCCTCTCTCACCATTTCTACAAAGATAACATTACTCAAGAAGTTGGATAATGAAGATGAAGACCAAGACCTCCTTTTAAAGACTTGAGATGATTTCCAGAAGCTTCTAGAAACCCAACTTTTTCAAATTTGAGTAACTCCTTTTCCCTCCAGAAGTGGCGTCCCCTTTGTCTTAAGCAATTTTGACTTTTTAAATAAAATAATCTCTCACCAAGGATGGGCGTACCTTTTCATACATTGATTTTGGGACTTAAGAATATAATAAAATGTCTTCATGAAGCGCCACCCCTCAAAGACCCTCTTTTAAAACAACATAAGTTCAATCACTAGGCTAAGGGGGGGTCAACAGCAAAATATAACATTATAATGTGACTTTATTAAAATAATCCAACTTATCTCTCCAAACGTGCCCAAAAGCCAACGCTGAGCAATCCAACTGAACATACTGAAGTAGAAGATCAATTTGAGTCGAGACCAACAGGGACACTGCCAGAAATAGAATTTACTAAAAATAGTAAATTCGTGAAAGTGCTCAAAATGCCAAAAAGAACATATCACCTAAAAGCTCACGAAAACCCGAAGGAATCAATTCAATTACCAACTGCAGCACAAGAAACCCTAATTTCGGCCACCAAGAAGCTTTTCTACGGCCTCCGTGAATAGGCTAATGGTCAATCAAGACGTCATGCTCGAGAAGGGGACATTACAACACCTTGCTGGTCACTTTACATCTTGGAGGTTAGACACTGCTTATTGAATGGACGTGGGCATAGTAAGCCCCTATGCTAGCCACCATCATTCCAAGAGGATGGCATGAGTATATTAAGGGAGTTGCAGCAATCTTATATGGGACGTCTGGCCTTGTGGGGCCTATTGGGACACATTAGCACAGCCTCTTGTATGCAGCAAACTTATTTGGAAGAAGGGCGTGGGCATTTGTGGAAGAAGTCAGCCCTTCAATCTTGGGCGATTCAAATGATAGTTGTTCAATGAATATTCTTATGTTCAATCTGCTATAACAAGAGTTTCAAAGGTCAAATTATAAAATACTTAAACTCTTGTAATTCTGGTTTTGAAACAGCAAGTTGTATTATCCATTTCTATTGTTCCAGCCAGATTACATGAATGCTAGCAAAATACTTGAATCTATTTGTGAATGCCATTTTGACTTCATTCTTGTTTCAAAAATTTGTTACAATTATTCTAAATGACTGCAATCAGAAAATATTTCATGACATTTACATACAAACTGTTCAACAAAATTCCTGTGCATCATAAAGGATAGTCAAATTATGCTTCTCCTTGGGTGGAACCCAGAGCAAACCATGGTGTTGCACCAAGTCGTTAGTACTAAGAATATGAGAAAATTTGGGGTCGATCCCAATTCAATCATTGTAACCAATCAATGTAGGCATGCAAGTGCTTGCAGAATAGATTATTGCCCCTTCCCAAAACAAGATAATGGATTGCTGAAGTAATCAAGGAGAGTTGAATTACACTTCTCCTTGGGTAGAACCTAGAGCAAGTCCTTGGTAATGAGGATATCAAGAAAATATTTGGGGCTAATGCCAATTCAATCATCGTAGCCAAATTCTTGTGTGGCACTAATTTCAATTTAAACATGCAAATGCTTGTAGAATGAATCAGCTTAGGCTTGATTAATATAAGGGGAGTGTGTAGGTTATCAAAGAGGGGATATGACAGCTACAAATTCTAAGAAAGTAATGGAGGTGGCAAACCACAATGTCTTGCATTCCTCAATTAGTGCACTGAAGCTTTGGAGAATGAGGTTCAAGTTTAAAAAGGGATAATGTATCCCTTAATGGTGCGTTGGACCTAAAGTTGAACTAGCTTTGGAGAATGAGCGTTAAGGTAGGTAATAAAGAGCTTTGGAGAATGAGATTCAAGCTTAAAAAGGGATAAGATGTATTGGACCTGAAGTTGAACTAGCTCACTAGGTTGGAGCAAAATAAGAATGAGCTCTTCAAGAGAGTCAATTGAAAAACCCCATTCAATGATAGTGGTGATGCACTTACTCCTCCCTAAAAACAAACTCACTAGAGTTGAGGCCACCATTGCAAAATTGGAAATAGAAAAGGTATCTATAAATGCCCACTACAAAGAGCTTTGGAGAATGAGATTCAAGTTTAAAAAGGGATAAGATGCATGGACCTGAAGTTGAACTAGCTCACTAGGTCGGAGGAAAATAAGAATGAGCTCTACAAGAGAGTCAATTGAAAAACCCCATTCATTGCTAGTGGTGATGCACTTACTCCTCCCTAAAAACAAACTCACTAGAGTTGAGGCCACCGTTGCAAAATTGGAAATAGAAAAGGCATCTATAAATGCCTACTACAAGAAGGCAATATATTTTTTCAAGCTCAAGGTAGATGACATCTTCCTAATATTTGTGTCCATATGTGATATGGGTGTTGCTTAAAGTAGTAAGGAAGATGGATGGGTTGTTAGGAGATGTTTCTAATAGATTCAAGGCTATCAAGCACACACAATCTGTTGGTGCTCCAAGTCACACACGCTACAACTCTAGGAAATGCACCCCAAGGAAGCAAAGTTAAACTAGGCATTACAAATGCCTACTACAAGAAGGCAATGATGGATTTTTTCAAGCTCAAGGTAGATGACATCTTCCTAATATTTTTGTCCATATGGGAATTGCTTAAAGTAGTAAGGAAGATGCATGGAGTGTTAGGAGATGCTTCTAATAGATTCAAGGCTATCGAGGACACAATCTATTGGTGCTCCAAGTCACCCCCCAAGGAAGCAAAATTATACTAGACATTTAGGTATTTGTTCTTTAATAGGATCTATGAAATAGCTTCCCTAGTTTGAAAGGAGCGTTCCACTCTTGTTAGCTCTCCCAAGTTGCCTACTAAAGATTCAAACTAGATTAATCTCTCCAAACTTATCATCATTTAGAAATCCCATCACATATGTAACCTATAAAGATACAAAATGTGCACAACTCTTTAAAGTTGCACAAATAGGTGTAGGCTCTCTAAAGATTTGGCAAAAATTTGTACTAGTTGGTGCTTAATTTAGGATAATTTACCATATAGAATGGTAAAATTGAATATATAACCATTTAGCTAAATAGAAAATAGTCAAGAATCAAGAAAAAGAAGTAAAGAACTTATGTAAAATCCCTTGCAAGTAAACTCGAATTTCATTTTGAAATCCAATCAATTTGTTTGCAAATTCATCCAAAATGAAAAATCAATCTACATCAATCAATGTAAGATTTCTTCTAAATCACAAATAACCAACAATATTCTCCATGTATATATTGAAATGAATATTGCATCTAAATATCAAAAGACTAAATGTGACCCCAAAAGCATTACAAAACTACCTACTCCTAAAATTATTGTACTAAATGTAGTAAATTTGTCCTTACCAAACATCACAAAACTATTACTATACCCCATCCCAAATCTAACTAACTTCATTTATTTTCCCTAGAATGATCCTCAACACCTAGGCCTAGAAAACAATCCAAAAAGATCTATTCATCCTAGGCTCAAGAAAAAATCTTCTATTTATAATGTCCCTAGATAAAGCTCACCTAGTGGATAATTGACATCTATTAGACACTTTACAATAGCACCTAAAGCCAATTACACTAGTCATTTACTTTCTCAACCTAGATACAACACCACCAAGTGTCCTCACAACTTCAAAATAAAGCTTGGTACATGCCCTAAACATGAGGGAAAATATAACCCCATCCTACCCTAGTCTCTTAAGGAGACTAGAGTCTTCGACAGAGAATCCAAACAATTTTGAAGGTAAGCCACCAAGTGTCCTCACAACTTCAAAATAAAGCTTGGTACATGCCCTAAACATGAGGGAAAATATAACCCCATCCTACCCTAGTCTCTTAAGGAGACTAGAGTCTTCGACAGAGAATCCAAACAATTTTGAAGGTAAGCCACCAAGTGTCCTCACAACTTCAAAATAAAGCTTGGTACATGCCCTAAACATGAGGGAAAATATAACCCCATCCTACCTTGGTCTCTTAAGGAGACTAGAGTCTTCGATAGAGAATCCAAACAATTTTGAAGGTAAGCAATCCACTTGTCCATTAAGCACTAGTTGGTCTCCCCTTGTCTCTTAATGAGACTAGAGTCTCCAGCAAAGAATCCAAACAATTTTGAAGCTAAGCAATCCAATTGTCAATTAAGCATTAGTTGGCCTCCAAATTAGCATGTCACAACAATGCCTACAACATGATCCTTTCACTCCACCCATAAGTTTGATGTCTCCTTGTTACACAAGAAATGGGGCTTCCCTTGTAGTATCATCACTGCAATAAAGTTTAAAAAATAGAATCAACCTCTTCCTAGGCCTCTCAAAGACGCCAACTCAATAGTAGGTCTCCTCCTCTTACTCCCAAAGGGTGAAGGAATTTTCCCTAACCCACAAGATTGAGAGGAATTAGGAGAGTCCAAAATCTTACAAATTGCAAAGAAGCGGGACAATAGTCATAAACAATTGCCATCTTTATAGCAATTTGCTAGATATAGGAATGATGCAAGGTCAAGTCATAGGTATTAGGGCCTATTTCTCCATATACAAAAATAGAAGTGGTGCCATTTGAGTTTAGACTATTCCATTGTAGATAGATTACATACATGGAAAATTGATCATTCAATGCAACTTTTATCAATGATTTTCCCCATAAAGAAATGACAAGAGCTTATCCAATTTGAAACTTTCATTGAATCTAACAAAAAAAGGACATATGACAAAGGGATGAACGGACAAGAATAACCATAGGAAATGAGATGCACACTTCAACATTCCTTGGCCTTGGAGCGCTATTACCCTAAGGCTAGAAATCTACACAATGAGTGACATTTGTTAAATCAATGGCTAATACCAAATACTGAGGGCACACAATAAATACATGGTCCTCTTGCTTCCATATTGCAATGGTGAAGAACCCCTAGATTGAATGGGAAGAAAACATGGAGATAGAAGCTTCTAATAATCCTTTACTTGTTGGTCGTTTGGGCAACAAGTAAAGGAGATCATGAAGAGAGTTTTGACCACTTGTAGTAAGATCAAGAGAATAGAAATGGGATTTTAGAGTGTTAAAACAAAATTAAATAATGCTAATGAAACCATCATTGAAATGAACAAAAGGGGATTTATCTAACCCTCTTGCAACAATGCACTCATCAACAAGGAATAATGGAAATAGATCATCCAAATCCTACATACCATCAAATCCCAAATTGACAAGTCAACAAAATCATTCATGCTGAAACATTTCCCACTTCTAAGGAAATTAATGATGTTTTAAAGGGGAAAGGCAAGAATCAAAATAAAGGTTAGGCATATGTGAAGATTCATGGATCCATTAAAGAAGACTATTGGGCCACGATAGTGAATAATATCTCTCTTCAATGAGGCCAATCTGCCTATTGTCATTATGCATTAATTTTGTGATAAATGGCCCGTGCCTTTTGCATGATGAATCTTGTAATGTGTTCTCCTTGGAACAAGAAAAATTGTACCTAGGATACTCCCTTGATCAAATAAAACAAAAGCACTTGAGAAGGGAGTGTGACTATCACCTAGAGATAAAAGAGAGGGGGATACTTCAATTTGGTGTTTTAGATTGTACCAGGTTTTTGTGAAGGATAGACAATTTTTGAGATGAAGAGAAAAGTACTCATAAACCTCTATACAAGAAGCAAAGCTAACATGATATTAAAATGTAATAGAAAGAAATAATGGCATACTCACAATACACACAAGAGATGTTAATTTGGGAAACTCTTTGGGGAAAAACTGATCAAAATGGCACTCACTATATTAACTCAACCATTCACAATCCAATGAGGTATTTCACAATAGTACGTAAACCTAATCCATGTGTAAGTTTTATAGGCACATCAATACAAGAAACTACCAAGTGACATTACAATACAATGGCTATAAAATCATTGGTCAAGAAAGGACCCAAAAGAATTTTTTGAGGCTTCTCACCCGAGAACCCCTTCATGCGAAGGCAAACCCCTAATCATTGTTGGTTGTACAATCTAAAAGGGGTATAAAGCGTGCAAAGTACGAAACATGCATCCAACATGAGAAGGGCAACACATGGGACACATGTCACATGTAAAATGCATCAAAATGATCAAACAAGGGACTACAACAAAAGGAAATTATTTCATTTCCATTATTTGAATTTCACCTCATCTTTTTGCTTGGCTAGTATTGTTTGTGTTCTTTAAGAAGAGGATGCTACTCAATGGTGGAGCCTTACAAAGAAAAAGCTTGAAAAAATTCTCGTTCTAGGTTACTTCGTTAATCATACAAGATAGGTCTGAGTATTTTGGCAGGGACATGTTCTTCAAATCTATCTTAAGAAAAATTATAAAGTCTTTGCGACTATCTTATATAAAGTCTTTGTGACAATCTTATACAATAAGGTCTAGCTTTCGACTGGCAATGTTTTAGTTGAATTGACCATCACAAAATGAAGATGCTATTCATAGAAATCTTTGTATTCTTCAATTCATACGAGTTCCATTCTTTATAGTCTTCATGTATTAATGTTGTTTTATGGAAACTCTCATACTCCTATTTTAATTAGTCATGGACAAATTGTTCAACCCAACGAATAAAGGCACCCCATACAGAAGAAAGATTGAAAGAGTTCTTGTTCTAGGTCAATTAGTTATTCATATAGGAAAGATCCTTGAGCATTTTGGTTGGGATATGTTGTTTGGATCTATCTCAAGAAAAAATTTGAAGTCTTTGTAACGATCTTATACAATAGTCTAGATTTTCACTAGTAGTATAGGTCTAAATGATCATTTGTTAGATGAGAAACATTTATTTGTAACTTGTGATTATTTTATATGAAAATGAAAGTGCCATTCATAGCCATCTTTGTATTCTTCCATTCATATGATGTCCATTCTTTATAGTATTTGTGTATCAATGTTGTTTTATCGGAACTCTAATAGTTCTATTATAATGTTCAACCCAATAATAAAGGCACTAGTCTAAGCAAATTGCATCTACGATTTTGACCATATCTGGTAAAAATGAAAGTGCCATTCATAGCCATCTTTGTGATCTTCCAATCTTTATAGTATTTGCGTGTCGATGTTGTTTTATTGGAACTCTAATAATTATATTGCAATTAGTCAATATTCAACCTAATAATAAAGGCACTATTTTATTGGAACTCTACGATTTTGACTGTATCTAATAAAAATGAAAGTCCCATTCATAGCCATCTTTATATTCTTCCATTCATATGATGTCCATTCTTTATAGTATTTGTGTATCAATGTTGTTTTATTGGAGCTCTAATAGTTCCATTATAATTAGTCAATGTTCAACCCAATAATAAAGGCACTAGTCTAAGCAAATTGTATCTACGCTTTGGCCATATCTAATAAAAATGAAAGTGTCATTCACAGCCGTATTCTTCCATTCATATGATGTCCATTCTTTATAGTATTTGTGTATCAATGTTGTTTTATTGTAACTCTAATACGTCTTTCTATTGTAATATGTCAATGTTCAACCCACACTAGTCTAAGTGAACTGTATCAACGATTTTGACCAAATCTAATTTCTTTTTTGTTTATGAGGATTGTGTTTAATGAATGACATCATGTATATGTTCTCTAGAGCTTTAATGTGATTAGAAGAATATTTGAAGCTTTCTTTCCACTTTCAAGATTGATTGTTATTAGTTTTAAAATGATGTTAGATCTACCTGATCTTGATCTAATACATATAAGAAATTACTTTTAATGTAGTGACAAATTAATAGGGCATTGAGAAAGATAAAGGTTTTCAAATCTAAGAAATGTGTTGTTTAATTTGTTGATATTCATTAAGAAACTCCAATGGCCTTGTGGAGCCTAACAAGTGGGAAGATCTCATTTTGGCAAATTTTGCTGCTTGATTTAATGCCATTTGTTGAGAACAAAGAATGAAAGTGAAAGACAATGAGTATAGTTTGTGCTTGGGGTATTATGAACCCTACATGTAATTCCAACTCGTATATCTAAAAATAAACATGACCTGCACATTGTCTAATTATTACATCCTCTTTTCTCAATAGTCTAAAAGGTGTTAAATTGTGCCAACAATTTTTACAAGTAGTTGTCTTTCATTGATGTTCCATCAAGATCATGACTACAAATGGGAGGCTTTCTAAGGAATGGGATCTGTGATCCATAATTAGTGTGGAAATTCTACTTGCTATACTTCCTCAATGTAAATTGACTGCATAAGTTGTTACTCCATGTGTGGAAATAAGGAAAAATAGTCCTTAAATGTGCACTATAGAGTTGTTAAGATCAAAAAATAATGTAAAGAAGCATGTAATCTCAAGGAATGAGCATAGAAAAAAAATAAACCAACATGAACAACTATAGGCATTAGAAACCTAAAATGGGGAAAGACTCCAAAAAATTGAGGTATTGTTCCTCCTCAAGCCACTAGAGTTGTTAAGAACAAAGAACAATATAAAGAAGCATGTAATCTCAAGGAAGAAGCATATAAACAACAAAATAACATGAAAGCCAACATGTATGAGAAACCTAAAATGGGGAAATACTCCAAAAAAGTGAGGTGTTGTTCCTCCTCAAATCACTAGAGTTGTTAAAGAGCAAAGAATGATGTAAAGAATCAAGTAAATCCTATGCTCCATGGGGTTTGAGGGGGAGAGTGCAGCTACGGAGGACGAGTTTCTAGTCTGAGGGTACTTTTAGGTCATTTTTTAGGGGCCAGTGATAAAAAAATAGGGAATTTTTTAAAAATATATAGAAATTTCAAATGTTCATAGCATAACATTGATAAAGCATTCATTCTAGACATTTGTATAAGCTTAATACATATCATTAGACTTGAATTGAGATTTCACATGAGAATCGACAAACAAATTAACAAAATTCAAATGCTTTTCATTATCAATGTGCACACATATCATATAAAAGTCTGATAATTATAACCAAAATGCCCAAAGGCTCCAAGTCTCAACTATGAAATGACATGCTAAACATAAAACTAAGAAAATATATCGCTGTCCAAGGTCCCTAATCAGCATAAGGTAGGTCTAAATCAGCATCGCCCTCGCCATTAGAGCTCGAGTCTAAGTTAGTGTCAGTGTCCATGTCAATAGAAGGATCTGCCTCAACCAATGGAACCCCAACCAATCCCTCATGTGCATTCTCCTCAATCTGCATAGCATCTTTGGGATTAACATCCCAACGTAAGGCTGGAGTCTGACGATACTGACTAGTTTGGCGATCCTTCACTCAGCTGCTCTTCTTTTGCTCTCCTTCACTTCACAAGCCAAATGTAAAAATGAGTTGCTTTTTCTCATTTTAGGGCATATATAAGGCATAAATTAGGTTAAGTGGCATGGGGCATCCCTTGTGGGCCCACCCATGCCTTTTTTTCATTTTAAAAAACTTTAATTTTTTATAAAAATGTGTTTTTTTGCTGCTGGGCCATAGGGTACTTCTAGAAGTACCCGGTACGGATGAGGGACGGCTGGGAAGTTTCAGGTACTTCTAGAAGTACCCTACGTCCCCTGCCTTTTGCCAAAAGTCCCCTGAAGTACCGGGTACTTGGAGGGAAAAGGGACGATTGCTGTGACCCGCTTCCCTGCGTCGTCGTGCAGGTAAAGAACGCATCAAAACACGGGGGCAGCGCCGTGGACCATAGAGTAAAATCTCGTGAAGGACACCAAGTCTGAGAAACCCAAAATGGGGAAATACTCCTGAAAAGTGAGGTGTTGTTCCTCCTCAAACCACTATGTCATGAGTTGTTATAATGGTCTTTTGTCTCTAATTAGGCAATTAAACCTTCAAGGCTAGCTACCCAATGCTCTCACACTTAAAAAATCTCAGCTACAACTCCTTCAACATAAACACTAAGGAATTTAGTTACAATGACCTATCTTGGAGGGCATTTTTTAACAATAATGAGTTACAAGAAGAGTCAAATGGAAGCCCAAGCATTCTTGTAATTGACAATGGACCTTTTAACACATTCCAAAGCCTAGATCCTATCTTTGTCATCTTTTGCAATGTGTTCAATTCTAGTAAAACACATTTTACCTATCTAGTTCTAATAGGGACAAGTTCAACCCTAGTCAAATGCATCACTACTATTTTTCTCCGTTAGGTCTAATCACTCTAAGTAGTTATGTTCCTAAGTTCATCTTCCTTAGTTTCCCTTTGGCTACCAATATTTGAAACTCAATTTAGGTGTTCAATTTGCATAAATCTAGATCCTATCTTTGTCATCTTTTGCAATGTGTTCAATTCTAGTAAAACACATTTTACCTATCTAGTTCTAATAGGGACAAGTTCAACCCTAGTCAAATGCATCACTACTATTTTTCTCCGTTAGGTCTAATCACTCTAAGTAGTTATGTTCCTAAGTTCATCTTCCTTAGTTTCCCTTTGGCTACCAATATTTGAAACTCAATTTAGGTGTTCAATTTGCATAAATGAACCTTCAAAGTTGTTTATCACAGGGATTATCTTTAATGAAAACATTTAAGTGACCAAACTAGCTAACTTAGCCAACTTGACTAATTCAATTTTGAATCACACCCTTCTAATTAAAAGGCTTTTGATACTCAAAATATTGGGATCTCACTAAATGAAATGATTTTGACCTTGGCTCTTGGATACCACTTGGTCTAGCCTCTTCATCCCAACCTAAAACTGTTGCCACAACGAGTCCACTTGCTTTAATTATGATTAGCAAGTAAACTAGAAGACAATTCAACATTTTGTGTACTTGGTTTGAATCACAGATTCCCAATTAGAAGGTTTTTGATACTCTTTGGGAACTCAATAGATGAGAAATAATTCTCACCCTACTTGATCTTAATGGTCTAGCCTCTTCAAATCAACCTAAAACTATTGCTACAGCCCTTCCACTTGTTTTTTAATTATGATTAGCAGCTAAACTAGAAGGAAAATCAATATTTTGTGCCCTTGGTTTGTTCATAAGAAACTTGCCACTAGCCAAGGAGATCCTTACACTACATTAATAACCATGGATGATGAAGCTCTTACTATCTTTCATGAGCCTAAATTCATTTTTCCTTCTATAATAGATTAACATCAAATTTCAGCTTGAATTGTTTGGTGATAAACAATTCTGATCCTTTCCTTATCTAGCCCAACTCTTGTGGATTAGGATGTTGATATGTATCCAATCCGAGTTTCTCCTCAAATTCTTTAGGAACCAACTTAGCCTAAAAACAAATATCAAAGAAAGAATCTACATTTGTCTTCTTGATTTGAATTTCTATGTGAAAAAATTCAGTGCACTCATATTTGTTCATTGCCATTCAAGCAAACCTTTTTGTTAAGAGATGTGCAAATAAGTCTCCCATCTATTTCAGAACTACATTCCATTTCATGGCCTTCAAAAAAATCATGACTTTCTTTTGTTTGTTCCATTTATTATTCTTGTTCTTTCATGGGTGCAACTCTGAGTGTAGCTTCCAACATTCATTACTATGACCTTTTACATCACAATGTGTACATTGTTGATTGAATTTGGCCTTTGAATCACCTTGTTATCCTTGTGTCTTTGAAGAAGGGGATGGACTTTTTTCTTTGTGCATTTCAATATCTTTACGCTTTGAGAGCAATATAAGTCTCCTTAGACAGTTGCGAACTTCATACATATCCTTGTCCATTTGGATAGCCCTTCTACTAAATTCACTAGTGTACTATTGCACACTATCTTTTTGGTAGCTTGTAAAATTGTACCTCAATAGACTCTTTTCTTGATGACAAATGGAATAGAATTGTTTTTTTATTAACCTCTTAGATCCATCCCAAAAACAAATAGGTGTTAACTTTTTTAAAGCAAAAGACTAAGAAATATTTTTCAAACCAAGTAAAAGCATACTCTCTTTTCAAGTTGAGCCAATTTCTCTTCAAGCTTTTCTACATCTCTCTCCTTCATATTGTCTCTCAACTTGAAAAGAGTTGTCAAAAGATTTGTTCAGCATGGAACTATAATTTCTCATGAGAAACAAGCTGCTCCTTAGATTTGGAATCCTCAAGCAATTATCATATTTTCTCCATGAGGACCACCATGATGGATAAATAAATATTTGCAAAGTATACTCTTACTTGGTTTAAAAGTTATTCTTATTATTTGCATTTAAGAAAGTTAACACCTATTTGTTTTTACATTTGGAATACTCAAGCAATAATTCATATTGAAATTTGTTGCTCTTCACCAAAATGATTCATATTGAAATATACCTCAAGTTGAGCCAGCTTCTTTACATTTACCTCTCGTCAAGCTTCTCTACAACTCTCTCCTTCATATTGTCTCTCAACTTGAAAAGAGTTGTCAAGAAGTTTGTTCACCAAGGAACTACAATTTCTCTTCATATTGAAATATACCTCAAGTTGAGCCAGCTTCTTTACATTTACCTCTCTCAAGCTTCTCTACAACTCTCTCCTTCATATTGTCTCTCAACTTGAAAAGAGTTGTCAAGAAGTTTGTTCACCAAGGAACTACAATTTCTCTTCATATTGAAATATACCTCAAGTTGAGCCAGCTTCTTTACATCTACCTCTCTTCAGGCTTCTCTACGGCTCTCTCCTTCCTATTGTCTCTCAACTTGAAAAGAGTTGTCAAAATATTTGTTCACCATGGAACTACAATCTCTCATTAGAAACCAGATGCTCCTTAGATTTGGAATGCTCAAGCAATAATCATATTTTCTCCATGAGGACCACCATGATAGATAAATAAATATTAGCAAAGTATGCTCTTACTTGATTTGAAAGTTATTCTTATTATGTGGCTTTAATAAAGTTAACACCTATTTGTTTTTAGATTTGGAATCCTCAAGTAATAATTAATATGGAAATTTATTGTTCTTCACCAAAATGATCCATATTGAAATATACCTCAAGTTGAGCCAGCTTCTTTGCATCTACCTCTCTTCAAGCTTCTCTACATCTCTGTCCTTCATATTGTCTCTCAACTTGAAAAGAGTTGTCAAAAGATATGTTCACCATGGAACTACAATTTCTCATGAGAAACCACCAGCCACTCCTTAGATTTGGAATCCTCAAGCAATAATCAAATTTCCTCCATGAGGACCACTTTGATAGATAAATAAATATTAGCAAAGTATGCTCTTACTTGGTTTGACAATCATTCTTATTATTTGGCTTTAAGAAAGTTAACACCTATTTGTTTTTTAGATAAATTTAAGAGGTTAACTAAAAAGCAATTCTATTCAATTTGTCATCAAAAAGAGAGTCTATTGAGTGACGATTTTATAAGCAACAAAAAAAATATTGTGCAATAGTAAATTAGTGAATTTCATGGAACAACTATCCAAATGGACAAGGATATGCAAGAAGATATCCTAATGAATGAAGTACATAGGTGGTCTTCATAACCATCTAAGGAGGCCTATTATGCTCTAAACGCCCAAAGATATAGATGAAGCATGTCAAACTAGCTTCCCCATGGAAATTGAAATGCTTGCCACATCTTCCAACTTGAAAAATATCTCACTTTTCTTATATCTCTGGATTCTATATCTTGCTCTGACCAACCTGATCCATTATTAGCTGAAGAGTCCACCAATATTAATCAAAACACATCTATGTAAATTGATTGCATGAATTTTGTTCCATGTGTGGAAATACAGAAAACAGTCCTTAAATGTGCAACTCTAGAGCTATCAACAACAACGAACAATGCAAAACAAGAATATAATCTCAAGGAAAGAGCTAGAAACAACAAACTAACATGAAATATGAAAGCAATACGACTTGGAGAAACCCAAAGTGAGGAAAAATTCCACTAAGTGTTGTTCCTCCTCAAGCCACTATCTCATGAGCTGTTACAATGGTTTTTTGTCCCCAAAAGGCATCTAAGGACTTTTCTTGCACAAACCAACAACATCCCAACACCATACAAGTTAAACAATGCTCTTATACTTCCCAAAATCTTTGCTCCAACTCCGTAAGGATCATAAGCTGAAGCAACATAACCCTCTACAACCAACTTGTTATGAAACGTTCTAAGAAGACACTATCTCATGAGCTGTTACAATGTCCCAACACCATACAACTTGTTAAGGACCTTTCTTGCACAAACCAGCAATGTCCCAACACCATACAAGTTATCCAATGCTCTCACACTTTCCAAAATCGTTGTTACAACTCCCTAAGAATCATAAGCTGAAGCAACATAAACTTCTAAAACCAAGCTGTTATGGAACACAAGAAACTAGTTACAGTGACCTCTCCTTGAGGATTTTTTAACAAGAATGAGTTACAAAAAGAGTCAAAGAGGCCCATGAGTCCTTGCATTTGAAAAGGAACCTTTTGACACATTCCAAACCCACAAACCAATGTTAAAAGACTTGTTGAGAGTCGCCAAGACTTGACAAGTCCCGAGGCAAGGAGATCAAACAAGGGCTCGGAGCCTGTGACCCAGATACCTAGTGAGTCCCAACGAATAGACCTGGCCGACAATAGTAAGAAATAAAGAAAAAAGAAAAAGAAATAAAAAACTTAAAAACTAAGCTCTTCAAATAAACTTCAACACTCTAAAAGCACACTCATTTCATTTGCAAGCATGAGGAGAGGAAAAAGAGTATTGGAGAGAATTAACCCCATATTTCAAGGCCAATGAGAAGGTTTTAAATGGGCTCTACATGGTCATAGAGCAGATGACACCTAATCCTAAACCTGTAGAGAAGATAATCTTTGGCATTGAGATTACTTGCACAAGGGGAACTCTTTGCATGAGACATATGCAAGGTAACTCAAACAACATTGCAGCCAAGTCTACTAAGGGTGTAATTTAAGTTTAAAAATTAAAATTCCTTTTCTTAACATTAATGTTGAAACTCAAATTTGAACAATGAGATCGAGTTTTTTTTCTCATTTTAGACGCATGGTGAGAAAGGTTTGCTGCTAAGGTGCCAAATCCAAGGATTGCAATTCATGTCTTGAGCCAACTATGCAACGCCTCAAGATGCAAGCACAATTGGAGTATGTTTGAACACATACACTCCAAGAAGTGCAGCAAGTTGTTGGTGCAAAAGTTGTTTATGTTCATTGCAACTTTCCCCTTCATCACAAACAAATCTTGGGCACAAACTAATCTACCATCACTCCAGAGGAGGTAATTTAAGTTTAAAAATTAAAATTCCTTTTTTTAACATTAATGTTGAAACTCAAATTTGAACAATGAGATCGAGTTTTTTTTCTCATTTTAGATGCATGGTGAGAAAGGTTTGCTGCTAAGGTGCCAAATCCAAGGATTGCAATTCATGTCTTGAGCCAACTATGCAACGCTTCAAGATGCAAGCACAATTGGAGTATGTTTGAACACATACACTCCAAGAAGTGCAGCAAGTTGTTGGTGCAAAAGTTGTTTATGTTCATTGCAACTTTCCCCTTCATCACAAACAAATCTTGGGCACAAACTAATCTACCATCACTCCAGAGGAGGTTGATCCACAATCAAATTGGATCACCAACATTGAGGATCTCATCTTCAACAAGGACCTTGCATGGGTTGATTAAGTGGATCTAGAGGTAGAGATAATAGCCATGGCAGAGGTAGTAGCCATGACAGAGGAGGATAGAGCACAAGCAAACCTCTTGGACATTGGCTTCACTACACAAGTAGATATCGTAGCCACATCATCATTAAGGACCTACATCAAATGTCAATGGAGGACACTTGTTGTATAGCCATGGATGTGGGGATGAGTGATGTGGGTCCCTCTAAGCCATAGACTTCTAGCTTTAGTTTTTTTTATATTTGTTTTAATGCCATGGTTTTCATAATCCATTAGTTGTGTATACACTTGACAGTATTTATGATATATATCTAAAAATGTTGTTTCCTTTAGTTAAAATCCACTTTTATACTTTATGTGATCGATATACTTGTGTATGTGACATAAAGTAGCTTCTATTTGATTAATTTATTGTGTCTTTAAAGCTTATTTATTGAAGGGTGCACAATACAAGTTTCAAATCCTTAACAATCTCTATATTTCATGGTTTTTTCAATTTGTTGAGTCTAAGCACCAAGTTCGAGCACCAATTCAAAAATCAATTTGCCAAGTCTAAGTTGAGTCTAAGTCTTGTAATTGCTTGTGTCATGCGATGTGACATGTTAGGCCATAATCAAACTCATTTCACATGCCTAGTTCTAACAAGGACAAGTTTGACTACAATCAAACTAGTGAAATGTTTTCAACCTTGGTTGTACTCATCACTACTGCCTCTTTTCTTAGTCAAGTTTGAAACTCAATTTCAATGTAAATTTGAAAGAATTAGCCTTCAAAGATGATTAGCACAGGGATTAGCTTTAATGAGAATATTTAAGTGACCAAGTTAGCTAACTTACCCAACTTGACAAAACCAATTTCGAATCAATGTGGATCTTGAGGACACTAGATTAGAGGTAGAGAATCTTGCAATTAGACTTTTAGAATTGACAATTGATAATGATCCAAACCCACTACCAATTGATGATGCAAAACTTGAGAGTGAGCAATTCCTTCAACAATTGTTGTATGATGATGATATGGATGAGGATCTCTCCACTTCAAAAGATTATCCGCTCTAGCATAGAATTGTTTTCCTAGCTTGGCTTAGTGACTATTCTTTGTTCCATGATAGTTACATGATTGTGTAAATTTAATTTACAAGTTTTAGATGCACTATAGTTACCAAAACCAATTGGATCTGAATCAAATCCACCAGATACAGATTTTTTGGATTAGATGGATTTGTCTAGTCCAGTCCAAATTTTTCAATTCCTAAAAATATTTGATTGATTTTTCTAATTTTTTTATTTTCAAAGTTTTTGGTCTCCTAAACAAATCAAATTTTTGAGCTAGTAACTACAGCATACACACATGTACTTTAGGAATCACTAATAAATATTAATTCCATAACAAAGAGCAACTAGATTGTATGAGTCAAAACTGATTGCAACAAAACAAGTTTTATCCCCAAGGCTGCAAAAGACTGAGAATACATCTTTATGCACTTGCAAAAACTGATCATGAACCAAATATCATATAATCAGATTGACATGTGTCATAATTTGATACTAGCCTTCATGATATGATAAAGTGGAAGGCGAAAATGATAAATCTGCACCTTGAATTTATATGCATCTCATGTCAAGGGTCTACACTTAAACATTTCTTAGTAGACACACATAAAATAACAAAATCTCCCTATCGAAGAAACTAAAGTTTTTGATAGAAGATAAGCTTTGTAAGAAGAGCTAATAAATTAATGAATTTGCCTAGGATTCTTGTTTAGATCCTATCTACCTACCTTCCTTGACACAATGTTCATTACCATCATCTGACCTATATTGACATTGTTCGATGCAATTATTATAGTATTTCTTGATGCTATAAAGATAGTTATTGATAGTTGGAATTAAAGAAGCATAAATCAAATTACATACAATAAAAAAACACTTATCAATAAAATAAATTCATTTCTTGTAACTTCTTCCTACATACAATTCTAAGTTACACCCTAACTTAAAATAGCATCTCACCTTCTTATATAAAAGAGTGCACTGCAAATCTAACTAATTTGTGCACACTAATACACTCTAAATATCTACAACACCCTACATGCAAATTATTGCACTCTTAAACTATTATTCATGACTCTTGCATGTTTTTCTTTATTACTAAATATATCTATCAATTATTTGTAGACTAACCCAAATGACTAATAGTGGATTGCAGCATGCCCCTGCACTAATCTATCCTAGATGAAAAACACTTGAACCCCTTGTTCAAACTACAATACATTCTTCCTTCATGTACAAATTTCTTCCTCTTTCTCACATATGCCACATATTTAACTTACTCTTAATCTATTCATTCATGATGTTTGCCTGCTTTCTTTATTACTTGCTGTATCTTTGAACCACTTCCACGCTAACTAAATGACTGCACAAGTAGACTGCAGCATGCTCCTGAATCAATCTGTCCTAGTGGAAAAGCATTGAGCCTCTTCATTCAAGTTCCAATTCAAATCATCCTCAAGTACAAGTCTCTCCCTTTTTCTCATGCAAGCCACATCTTCTTTGTAGTATAAGACTCTCCCCATAGTCAGCTTCATGAACTTCTTCATCTTCAACCATTTCCTGCAGTATGTTTGAGTTGGTTGGTTCTTCTTGCTTCTTGTATGTCCATATGTCTATTGTAAATTCCCATAATTTAAAGGTCATCGTCACCACCACATCAACTATAAATTATTAATCCTCTTTCCTCCACATCCTTGACCATTTCTTTGTCTTCCACCATGCCCACAATTTTGAGATAGAGAATCATCTCCTCCTTCTCCAACATTGATTTCCCAGCTTTGTTCTTTGAACTTACTCTACAAGTCCCACCTTGATCAATCCTTCCCTTTGCAATTCTGCTCCCACCTCTAATGTCATTCAGAGTGCTTCCTTGAGATTCTCCAATTTTTGAATAGGAAATCTCAGTCCATTATGAAACTATCAAATAAATTCATTCTAATGCTCAAACTATCAAATCATTCTGAAAAATCAGTTTCACCTAGCTATTGGTTACTACAATGAAACTGCTCAAATAAAATGTGCTCATAATTATGTGGCCAATATTGTACTTTCCCCTTAAAGTATGTTCAAGTTGGTTGGTTCTTACTTCTTGTATGTCCATATGTTCAAGTTGGTTGGTTCTTCTTACTTCTTGTATGTCTATATCTCTATTGTAAATTCCTGTAATTTCAAGGTCATTGTCACTGCCACATCAACTCCACGTCCTTGAGCATTTCTTTGTCTTCCACCATGTCCAACACTTTGAGATTGAGAATCATCTCCTCTTTCTCCAAGATTGACTTGTCAGCTTTGTTCTTTGAATTTACTTTCAAGTCCCATCTTTATCCTTCCCTTTGAAATTCTGCTTCCACCTCTAATGCCATTTGGAGTACTTCCTCGAGATTCTCCAGCCACATGAATCTCATTTTCTTTTGAATAGGAAAACTCAGTCCATTATGAAACCATCAAATAAATTCATCCTAGTGCTCAAACTATCAAATCATTCTGAAAAATCAGCCTAGCCCAGCTATTGATTGCTACAATGCAGTTTGCTCGAATAAAATGTGCTCATAATTATGTGGCCAGTATTGTTCCTTAACTGCTTTGATAAAAAATTCCTTTATCAAAGGATGCAGAATTCCTTGTTTGGTCAACTTTATAGTGTAGCTCTTCCACCCCATATCAGACTTCCCAATGTTCAATGATGTAGGATCCCTGGCATTAAAAATATTATCAAAACTTGAGTGCCTGCTTCCAATGTTCCCTGAATTTAGCTTCAACTGCCTCCTGGATTGGCTATCAGATTCTAAACTAGCCAATACTTTTTGCAACGAATTAACTTCATGTATTGAATCCTCTGTTTTTAGTGCAACTGTTCCTTTCCTTACTAATCCCTACAATCTCAATCCTGTAGTGCTGCCAACTATGATATTAATCCCTCTTTTGATATCATATGGCAGCTATTGATAGAAGGAATTAAAGAAGCACAAATAAAATTACACACAATAATATAAAAATTGTTATGATTAAAATAAATCTATCCACGAAACACACATCTATAATAATAAGACATATTTTCTTGCAACCTTTTCCTACATCCAATTCTAAGTTATTCCCCAACTTTTCTCTCCTTATGTAATGAGGTCTCACCCTCTTACATAGAAAAGCATACATGCAAGTCTAAATTCTAAATATTACCATTATCTTTCTTTAGTAGAATTCTACTATAAACTCCATGCACATTACTACACTCTTTGCATGTCAGTCCAGCTACATTTGCCTTACCCTAACAAAGGTCCTAAAATGCTAAATGAAACAACACTATCACCGTACATCTACTCTGGTCGGGTATGGCTGTTATGTATTTTTTCGTTATGACTAACTATATATTCTAACTATGTCTAGACTAAATTAATGACTGGCCGGACTGCTGCATTGTATAATTGCCCAAGATGCAAAATGCAATAGGATTCCAGTTTGACTAATAACTAATCTATGGCTATCATCCAAGGGATTACCCTGCTTATTCACGACAGAACTAACCAGTATTAAAAACGTTTGGCCTACGAGGAAGTTCAAAAGAGTGCTGTGTCGTGGGGAAAAAATTATTATATAGAGAAGCACATTATCAAAAATTTGAAAAATGTCGTGTCTGTATCCAAAAGAATGGTATTGTCATTGTTTGTGTGAAAATTATATTCAATTGTATCCATGGAGCGTGATCAGAAACATCGATGTTAAAAATACATACATAATTTTCTATTTTGAAACAATGAGTGTCCTTGTTTAGAAAACCAGAAAAAGCAAGACAGACTTGATCTGGTTGTACTTGTACCTATACCTAGACCAAAGAAGTATATACACTTCCTAATAACTGAACTCCAATTCGACTTTCATCGGCAAGTACGACGGTTTCATACTTATGCTCAAGCGAAAAGCAGATAGTGAGGAGGGAATATACTATTCCCCTTTACTCTACTCTTTACTCTCCACTGTCCTTCCAATGCAAGATCTAGTAATGCAAACAGTAAACAACAAGAGATTTATAACCCACCTGCAAGTGTAAGTGCAAACGCAAGTGCAAGGCAAAAGAATATTTCCAGGCGCCAGAACACAGCCACCACCTCCAGCTGCTTCACCGCCATTGCAGATGCCTTGAGCTGCTTCTGCTGCGCTCTTTTCTTTCAATGATGAGGGAGTTTGTTTTGAGGCTAAATTTGTCCGTTGCAGTACAGGGCAACATGCTCAGGCTCTAGTTAATTATAAAAATTTCAATACTTAATCGACGTCTTCTGACAAGCGACGCTGTAGACAGCAAAATTCTAGATATAAGCGTGGGCATGGTGAAAAGTAAAAGGTCCGCCGCTTGAAACAAAATAAAGCTGTTGCTTTGTCGTGAGTAATGGTGGGGCACTGGGGCCATGTGCCCTCTGCTTTTTCATTTTTTTTCATTTTTCACCCTGGTGCCCCTCTTTTCCTCTTGATTGAAAAGGACTGGGGGCGTGAGTGGGAGGAATAATTGCGCGATGAGACGCAGTTGTACCTACCTTCCGTAAAAACCAAATTTTAAATCCGGTTGATAAGCTATTTAAAGAAGGTTGAAAACATGGATAACCACCGTTGGCCCAAAACAGCTATGAAGGAGACGCTAGAACGTAGGAAGAAAACTTGGATGAAACAAAACCACAAGTGGATGAACAAGTGGGACATCAATTTGCATGAGTGTCCTAGCACCAATAGTGAAATAAAAAGCTATGTGACTGAAAAATTCAGAACTGCCATGTGGACAAACCAGATTGGGCGAAAAAAAGCATACTACATCAAAGAGTTTAACCCGACAAAGGATCATGGTGAAAAAACTTATTTAGGTGCAGATATTAAAGGGAAAGCGAGGTTGTTAGTGGCACAATTGAGGACGGGATCACATCACCTTAGGTGTGAGACCGGTAGGTGGAAGATACCCAAGGAAACTTGGGAAGAAAGAACTTGTATTTTCTGCAATAAAGGGGTTGTGGAAACAGAATGGCACTTCATCATGGAATGCATTGCTTACGAGGATATCCGCACTCAACATGAAAATAGTTTGAAAGTGGACAATATGCACCAGCTATTTGAGGAAGATAAGATTAATCAGACGGCTAGCCTTCTAGTCAAACTTAACAGCAGGAGATCTGACTTGGAAAAGAGTATGAAGACAAATTAGGCCTGTTTTGTCTCGGTCCCATAGACTGTTTGGTCTCGCGGACGTCATTAAAATCTTTCATTCATTCATTCAAATAAAATTCCAAATTCAACTCACTGCCGAAACAAAAGTCGCATTTCAAGATTCTAGGCAACGGGAAATTCTAGTGGACCTCCAACGGTAAATTCCAGGAATGGACCAACACCTCTTTTCCTACACGTTTTGTTATGTATATCTAATCTTTTCCTTCAAGTTGATTTAGCAGAATTATTTGTATGATTAGAACATTTTAATTTTTTTAATTGTTTTGTGTGAAAAAATTTAAAGCAATGAGTTAACATAGTTTAAAAGTTTAATTTTGTTTTTTTTAATTTCGATTAGAGTAAAATAGGATAATTTAGCTTTTGGTTTTTAAGTTTTTATGTCTTTCATCTTTAAAGTTTAATTCTGATTTTTTATTTTGATTCGAGTAAGATAGGATATCATAACTTTGATTTTTTTAGCTTTCTCTTCAATCTTTAAAGTTTGATTATGTTATTTTTTTATTTTGATTTGAGTAAAGATAAGATAACTAAGCTTTTGATTTTTTATCTTTAACCTTTTATCTTCAACCTCTTGCCTACAAACTCTTTGTTTCTATCTCTTCAATTTGATTTTTTATCTTTAACCTTTTATCTTCAACCTCTTGCCTACAAACTCTTTGTTTCTATCTCTTCAAGGCCCAAAGCTTCTCTCTCTCTCTCTCTCTCTCTCTCTCTCTCTCTCTCTCTCTCTCTCTCTCTCAATTAGATAAATATTGAAAACATAAATCTAGGAGAGATTAGATCATTCATGAATGTATAGCCTCTACCAAAATTATACTTCAATTTATGTCACATTGTGATAGAGACCTGCACATTGGAAACTAAAATTGTATTCTATATCAAAGAGTTAACACAACTAATATTTGAGAATATGAGATCCTATGATGCAATTGCACTTACAATCAAGTCTAGGTGGTGCAATTTCATCCAAGTAACGTGATTCATGCTTTGCAAAAACAAATATTTGGTACATGCATAAAGTGCTTGTCTAACATATATCTAAATAAAGAAAATAGTGGGATGCTAAGAAGCATTATTAGGAATATGTTGTGTAAGAATTAAAGTTTCAAACTTCATTGTCCCTTAGTCACACCCCTTAAGTTGAGATAACAATTGTAAAAGAGAGAGGCTAGCAATGAATGTCAATATGTGTGGTGGCAATAGATGTCATTACATTGGTTGTCAAATATGTGGTTGTGTTCAAATATGTCCTTGTACTGTGCTTTGGAAATGAATGCTCATTTTTTATCTTTGATTAGCAATTGTTGTTACTCATGCCTAATACTAGCAGATGAAGATTGATGTTTGATTCCTACAAGAGGAAAAAACTTTCGTGTTTTTTTTATAATTTTTGTGAATGATATCTAATGATGTGTAAGTGTCCTAAAAATATCTTTATATACACAATATTAAATGCATAATTTAAACCTTTAGTGCCTATGCTAAAGGATAAATCAAGTCCCCAAATTTTTAATCTTGGAAAGCAAGAATTTAAATTTTGAGAAAGGGGAGCACAATCATGCCCAACTAATTTCTTAGGAACTAGGTTAGGTTAGGTAGACTTGGATAGATGAATATTGTGTACATCCAAGTGCAACACTCAAGCTTGGAGTCAATGAGCATGCTAAAATAGCCAAATTTTTCACTAAAATAATGCATCAAAGACATCAACTCAACTTGTTCTAAAATGAGTGGGAAAATGTGAGGATATGTATTTTTCTCCTCTACATGTTGCTTCCACTTTAGTGTGCATGTGAAACTAAGTGTGCACCCTTACCAAAGTAGAAATAAAGAGAATAAACATAATAAAATGATATACAATTTTTGTTTCCAAAAAAATTGAGCAATTGAGGCAAGTGTGCGTCATTTGTGAGACTATTCATAAGTAGGAATAGAATCAATAGATAATATGCCCATCTTTAATTGTGTGTACAATCAATGAGTGCACATAGTTGAGGAGAGGGAAAAACTATGACTAAATACTAAATATGCATGTGGAGATAAAATATAATTTAAAAGAATCGAAAATCAAGAGTGAACATATTACATATATGCAAGGCTAAGTATAGAATGTGTACCTAAAATGTGCATGCCTATGTAGTTGACCAATGTGTTGAAGAATGTGGTGAAAAGATACCACAACCTTTTTCCCCCAAGAAAGAGCAAGTATGAGTATGTAAAAATTTCAAAAAATAATACCTCATTCCCCAAGTGACAAGATCAAGTGTGTTGGTCATTTTCTAGCCCTCATTAAATATCAAGGTTTTGGTATCTTTCTATTGTTGAGTTTCTATTTTCTCTCTAGGACATATTTAAGATATGGAGTTCATGTCATGTTTCTACCTCGCATCATCCTTAGCTTTATTCCCCAAGTTAAGTTGTGGTTGTATTTGTTACCAAGTAAATTATCTTAATCTTGATTTTGTCTCCATGCCTAAGTTTCATATTTTAAAAATCAATTATATCTATTATATTGTAAATCGATCATCATTGTATTACAATTCAATCGTCATTGAATTATCTAAATCTTGATTTTCTCCCCATGCCTAAGTTTGATATCTTGATTTAAAATATGGAGGTCATTGTATGTTTCTACATATCACCTCATCCTTAGCTTTATTTCCCCAAGTTAAGTCATGTTTGTATTTGCTTTTAGGCGAATTATTTAAATTTTTATTTTTTCCTCATGCCTAAGTTTCATATATTATAAAGTAATAATATCTAAATTGTATTACAAGATAATCATATGCCTTGGTAAATGTGTTTGTTGAAAATGGAGGTAATTATGTAGCTTAATACTTTGTAAAGCTATGAGATTGTAGATCTAATTGAGTGTTCTTTGTTACAATTTCTTTGTATATGATTATTTGTTTAGATTCATTTTACCAATTGTAGAAGTAGACAGAAGATTGTAGAAGAATAAGACCAGAAGCTAGAAGTGACATAGCATATACCATGGAGAAACCCTTTCGGGAAAAAACTCCACCACCAGAATCAATAGTGCTTGTATTATTTAACCTTAGAACAAGATTACAATAATTATTTATCAATCCTTACTTGAGATGTTTTTTTTTCCTTCAACAATTCTTCTTCACAACCTGCAACAAACTCTCATGTGTCCAAGCGTGAATCCACACATCCTGCGCCCTGCTTCACAAAAGTACTCTCTTAGAACTCTCTTCAACTTGCTGCAATAAATAGACAATTGTGAACATTGTAAACTCTAAAGAGTTTACAATTACAAGAGGATAAAGCTCCTCACAAATATCTACGCCATTTTTGTGCAAGTAGAGTTATTCCGTGAAAAACAATGTCAAACCAAGTCCATCAATTTGGGTGTCCCAAACTAAATTCTTAACTGATTGTTGGTTTCGAAGATATCTTGTAAGCTTCTCCTCAAAGTTGGCGCCTAAGAATGGACCCCACTTAACTGAGCCTTGTAAATATCTTCTCATGCAAAGGTGTTAATTCCAAGATGCCAACTTGGGTGCCCAAGGTGGGTCCAAGTCAATCTCTATTAACTGAAACATATCTCTCCACCAATTCATGCAAACATGATGCATGATTGAACATCCCCACTTAACTGAATGTAGCCACATGTTATCTGTCATGCAACTCAAGTCAATTGAAGTCAACTAACATGCAATTCAAACTAACTACATGCAATTGAAGATAATTGAACCATAACTGAACTAAACTGAACTCCACTCATGTAAATATCAATTCCTAACTTCTAGGATCTTTACATGCATTTCTGAAGTTTTATCTTTCTCCAAACAGTTAACTGAACTCAAGGTGGGTTCCACCTTCCATGTGTGCACCCCATGTGCTCCTATTTTGTAGGAGCTCTTCTTGGGCATCCCCACATGTTCTTATTATTTAGGAATAATTATAAATGTCAATTTACATGTTCATTTCATTTGAATTTAATCTCTTTCTAATCCTAGTGTTGGGGAACACTTTCCAAGGACTTAGGATATACATGAAATATGATTAGGATTGCAATTAAATGGCATCCTATTCCCAACAATGTTTACTCTAAGGGATGATGCAAGAAGGCGCCAAATTTTTAATCTAAAATATCTTATTTTGTCTTGGAGCGGTGGTATATTTTGCCAGATGTCATCCTTTCAGTTACTCATGGCATCTAGCAATTCTTTAGTTTGACACATACTTGAAGGTGTTGGTAAGATGGAATGGATATAGTCTCAACTTTAGGTTTGTCTCAAACCAACTTTTTTATTTTGTAGGTTTTCTTGCTTTGGTGAAGGTAATATTAAAACTTGGTTGAATCAATGCATTACGATTGGTTTATATATTTTTTAAGTTTCAGGTGTTCTAGTAGATAAATAGATCCAATGAGGTTTTATGCTTAATTTTATGGAGAATCTAATTCAAGTTCATATTACACCAATTTTATGTTATTTTGAGGTAATTTTGCACCAATTCCTTAGTGGATGTGAAATTGTTTATGAAATCCAACTAAGTCTAAATTTGCTTCTAGTTTTGGAAAAGTGTGAGTTTGAGATGATGAGAGGATGGGTGTGAATGTTTTAGAATTTTATTTAGTCTAATTTAATATCCAATTTCTCCTTATATCTAGTTGAATTTATTTTCTTACCTCTAAATAATTTGATGTTAAAGCAACTTGATATGTTTTAAATTCTAGCTAACTTGATGAATCAAGTTTAAGTTTTATGTTTTTATGTCATAATCTATGGGTTTAATTGAGAGAGGTATTGATAAGTCATTTTTTTCCTAGATGTGATACAGTTTTGTGTCATGTGCCAACTTCTTACTCTTTTAATCTTATAGCCCTTTTGTGTTCTTTATGTTGGTTTTTCCTCTGGTGTTTTAGTGGATCCAATTTCAATTAAAACAAGATTTATTTTTCATATCCACTAATCACAAAATAAAAATAATCATTATTATGTTTGTATAGAGTGTTTATGCTTTTGGTTGAAGGAATTTTCCATTTATAGTATATGTTTAGATCCAATTTTGTAAGAGAATCAAGTTTGGATATTATTGCTTTGAAGTATGGAGTTATATTATGAATGTTTGGACATAAATTTGCGATAAAATTAGTTTATTGTTAGATCATCTATAAAAAAATTCCTTGCACCAAGTTAATACCTTTTGGCCTTCAAATAATCTAATATATTTCTATGTTTAATGTTTTTATGCAATTAAAATTATTTCTTGGGTAATGCCCATGACTAAACTAGCTCAAGATGACATGGTAGTTCATATGATTGTTCTCTCCAATTAGTAAGTTAGTATTCATCTACTAGGGTTCTTATGTTGATATCAAATTTAGCAACTCCTAGTTAATTCATACTTTTAAGGAAAAAGGAGTGTTGAGTGCTTTCTCAATATCTTTATTAACTACCCTAGTCAGTGACTCTATTTTCATATTTTCATATATTTTATGGTTAACTAGTTGATCAAATTTTTGCATGTTTATGGATTGGCTGAAGCAATTTATTTTGATCTCTAAGATTCATTGCATGGGATTATGTGTCACTAGGTTTATATGTGATTTATTTATTAAAATATCACTTGTCCAAACGACAACTATTTATTGGTCCTCATATAATAAGCAAGTGCATTAGTAGAGTGACAACTAGAGGTGATGTGGTAGTGAGAATTGATGTGTCGATTCTTATACACTTAAGATCTTTGTGGGTTCACTTGGAGGTTTTTGGTTGGATTTTTTTATTTTGGGGGTAAATGGGCACATACCTCGTATATCATTAAATTCAATTTATTCAAGGGATCAAGTCAAAAAAATTCTCATGCCCTTTTTATTCCCAAGTTGCTCTAATATGGGAATGGATATGAAATATTTTGAAATCTAATTAATGAAAAGATCAAATCTAGGTTTTAACTAAGCTATATCTAAGGTGTACCTATTGAACCTACAATGGTTTAGGAGGGTTCAAGTATCATTTATCACCTAAAAAATTATGGAAAATAACCTCTAAGTGGATGTGTTTCCTTGGATTTAGATATTTAGAGATTGACTTGATGAGCCCTTCATGGTTTTTAGATATCTGAATATCTATTGATTTATCCATGAGACTACCTAAGATCATGTCACATGGATAATGTTGTTAACTCGCTAGTATATCATAGGGATATGACAGTGCAAGTCTATGTCTTTGAGGATGCATTAGGAGCCATTGATCTTTCCCATGTCATATCTTGGTTATTATCTTACTCTAGAGTCTAAATGTGTTGTAAATTTGTAAGAACTCACGAGATCAAAAAAAATATGTGTTTACCTATGAATTGCATTTGCAAGGATAAATCCAAGGATATTAGTGTTAATACATAGGAAATGGTCAAGGGAAACTATTTTGACATTAGGGGATAAGTAAATCTAATTTAAGGATGTAATTACATAGTGAAATTATGGATTTTAATATGTTATTTATCCATGTTGTATCAAAGTTAGAATGTGATAATTGAGCATCTAAGAAAGTTTTATTAACAAGTTAAAATTTAACTACAATTCAGGGAATATTCTTCTCAAAGGTTCTCAAGCATATTTGAGCCTTACATCTAACTGTAATAAATTATAAAATAAGGACATGTTTGCATATTATTCAACTTGCCCACATCTTCATTAATAGGATTTTTGTCGGATGTGGTTGTTTCGTTCAATGTTCAATTTGGTTAATATGACACCAAGGTGAAATATAAAACAAAGGAATGGGTGGCAGCCATCTTGATAGGATGAACCTTATATTATATGTTATAAATTATAAATTATGACACACTTCCTTGATTTGGGGTCTTTTTTTATATGTATGCTTCTTATTGTCATTTGACTACTCTTTGATTTCAAATTTTATGTCTAGAATCTAAAAGATTTTGTGTGAAAGTACTATTGACACCTAAAATCATCTCTCAACAATTTTTCTATCACTAATTCACTTCACATCATTACCTATAAATTAATTAAATAAGATATATTTATTTAAATGATTATCCTAATTTGTCTACCAACATTAATTAAATAATTTTAAATTTATTTAATTAATTAATATGATCTTTATTTTATCATCAATTGAATAAATCAGAATTATTTATTCAACTAATCTATCATTCTTCTAACATTTAACCTTAAATAAACAATTCCACCAT
>VDFB02266844.1:0-2500 GCA_007258455.2 Sequoia sempervirens
GTTTACAATTACAAGAGGATAAAGCTCCTCACAAATATCTACGCCATTTTTGTGCAAGTAGAGTTATTCCGTGAAAAACAATGTCAAACCAAGTCCATCAATTTGGGTGTCCCAAACTAAATTCTTAACTGATTGTTGGTTTCGAAGATATCTTGTAAGCTTCTCCTCAAAGTTGGCGCCTAAGAATGGACCCCACTTAACTGAGCCTTGTAAATATCTTCTCATGCAAAGGTGTTAATTCCAAGATGCCAACTTGGGTGCCCAAGGTGGGTCCAAGTCAATCTCTATTAACTGAAACATATCTCTCCACCAATTCATGCAAACATGATGCATGATTGAACATCCCCACTTAACTGAATGTAGCCACATGTTATCTGTCATGCAACTCAAGTCAATTGAAGTCAACTAACATGCAATTCAAACTAACTACATGCAATTGAAGATAATTGAACCATAACTGAACTAAACTGAACTCCACTCATGTAAATATCAATTCCTAACTTCTAGGATCTTTACATGCATTTCTGAAGTTTTATCTTTCTCCAAACAGTTAACTGAACTCAAGGTGGGTTCCACCTTCCATGTGTGCACCCCATGTGCTCCTATTTTGTAGGAGCTCTTCTTGGGCATCCCCACATGTTCTTATTATTTAGGAATAATTACAAATGTCAATTTACATGTTCATTTCATTTGAATTTAATCTCTTTCTAATCCTAGTGTTGGGGAACACTTTCCAAGGACTTAGGATATACATGAAATATGCTTAGGATTGCAATTAAATGGCATCCTATTCCCAACAGTGTTTACTCTAAGGGATGATGCAAGAAGGTGCCAAATTTTTAATCTAAAATATCTTATTTTGTCTTGGAGCGGTGGTATATTTTTCCAGATGTCATCCTTTCAGTTACTCATGGCATCTAGCAATTCTTTAGTTTGACACATACTCGAAGGTGTTGGTAAGATGGAATGGATATAGTCTCAACTTTAGGTTTGTCTCAAACCAACTTTTTTATTTTGTAGGTTTTCTTGCTTTGGTGAAGGTAATATTAAAACTTGGTTGAATCAATGCATTACGATTGGTTTATATATTTTTTAAGTTTCAGGTGTTCTAGTAGATAAATAGATCCAATGAGGTTTTATGCTTAATTTTATGGAGAATCTAATTCAAGTTCATATTACACCAATTTTATGTTATTTTGAGGTAATTTTGCACCAATTCCTTAGTGGATGTGAAATTGTTTATGAAATCCAACTAAGTCTAAATTTGCTTCTAGTTTTGGAAAAGTGTGAGTTTGAGATGATGAGAGGATGGGTGTGAATGTTTTAGAATTTTATTTAGTCTAATTTAATATCCAATTTCTCCTTATATCTAGTTGAATTTATTTTCTTACCTCTAAATAATTTGATGTTAAAGCAACTTGATATGTTTTAAATTCTAGCTAACTTGATGAATCAAGTTTAAGTTTTATGTTTTTATGTCATAATCTATGGGTTTAATTGAGAGAGGTATTGATAAGTCATTTTTTTCCTAGATGTGATACAGTTTTGTGTCATGTGCCAACTTCTTACTCTTTTAATCTTATAGCCCTTTTGTGTTCTTTATGTTGGTTTTTCCTCTGGTGTTTTAGTGGATCCAATTTCAATTAAAACAAGATTTATTTTTCATATCCACTAATCACAAAATAAAAATAATCATTATTATGTTTGTATAGAGTGTTTATGCTTTTGGTTGAAGGAATTTTCCATTTATAGTATATGTTTAGATCCAATTTTGTAAGAGAATCAAGTTTGGATATTATTGCTTTGAAGTATGGAGTTATATTATGAATGTTAGGACATAAATTTGCGATAAAATTAGTTTATTGTTAGATCATCTATAAAAAAATTCCTTGCACCAAGTTAATACCTTTTGGCCTTCAAATAATCTAATATATTTCTATGTTTAATGTTTTTATGCAATTAAAATTATTTCTTGGGTAATGCCCATGACTAAACTAGCTCAAGATGACATGGTAGTTCATATGATTGTTCTCTCCAATTAGTAAGTTAGTATTCATCTACTAGGGTTCTTATGTTGATATCAAATTTAGCAACTCCTAGTTAATTCATACTTTTAAGGAAAAAGGAGTGTTGAGTGCTTTCTCAATATCTTTATTAACTACCCTAGTCAGTGACTCTATTTTCATATTTTCATATATTTTATGGTTAACTAGTTGATCAAATTTTTGCATGTTTATGGATTGGCTGAAGCAATTTATTTTGATCTCTAAGATTCATTGCATGGGATTATGTGTCACTAGGTTTATATGTGATTTATTTATTAAAATATCACTTGTCCAAACGACAACTATTTATTGGTCCTCATATAATAAGCAAGTGCATTAGTAGAGTGACAACTAGAGGTGATGTGGTAGTGAGAATTGATGTGTCGATTCTTATACACTTAAGATCTTTGTGGGTTCACTTGGAGGTTTTTGGTTGGATTTTTTTATTTTGGGGG
>VDFB02266844.1:7500-16742 GCA_007258455.2 Sequoia sempervirens
ATTCAATTTTTGGTACCCATCTCACTCAAGGAAGACTTGAGATGATAAAAACTTAGATGGTGTGTGAAAATACATAATCCTCTACCCATTAGAATCAACACATTGATATTTTTATTTGAAATTACTTGAAAAATACAAAGAAATGTGTTAAAATATGAATAGGTATCATGGAGGAGCTCTACTCAAACTTACAAATCACTAGTACATTAATGATGCCCCTAGATCTAGAGTGAAATAAAGAGGTGAATCTTGAGAAATCCATTATAGATATCACTAGAGGATGGAGAAAAGGGGCTTTAAAAACACTTTTATTGTATTAAATATAATATGAGTTGATTAATACCTTTGATTTTCTTAAAATCTGTACCTTTTTCATTAAATAATGATCTTTGCATGTTATTTTATTTGATTCGATGGTTTTAGAGATCCAACAGCCAGTTAATTTTGGTGTTTCTAGCTCATTTATTCCTTTGTCACTACAATCAACATGTAAATATGTGCCATTTTCATGAACAATGGTTTCTAGGTAGGAGAAACCCTAATCTAAAGTGTTATAACATCGGCCTAGTTAAAAAGTGGTCTTCTAGGTGTACATGGAGGTATGTGAAAGCTACAGTGAAAATGGTGAGAGTTTTGAATTGTCGAGGGTCGGGGAAAACTCATATTGTATAGCTTTGGTTAGGGCATCAAGAGTCGAAGGTGGCAAGGAAATCATGCCATTATGGTACATAGAATGTAGGAAGTCTAAATGAGCAATCTAAAAAAAGTTATAATTTTTGAAATGTCAAGCATTAGGAGTCAAGAGTACCTTGTGACTTGTACCAAGGTAAAGGGAAGGATGAAAGTATAGCTATGAAGGGTAAAATAAAGGGATTGAAAAATTTTGAATGTAAAAAAAAGGGATTGATGGAGTTTTCAAGAATCAAGGAAGGCATGAAAGAAATAATAGGTCTAAAAAATTCAAAAAGTACACTTAAGAATTTTTTATAAGATAGGGAATCAAGATACTAGGGATGGCATGTAAAGGGTACTCAAGTAAAAGGAAACTTGTAACCTTGAATCCAAAAATGTACTTTGAGTCTAGAGTCAAGAATCAAGGAGGAACGAAATGAGATATACCAATTAAGGATGGTTTGACTCCTCAATTTGAAAGACAGGAAAAAATTTGATAACAAATATTGAGAAAATTTGGCAAGGTTGGAAGGGGTACTTTGGGAAGGGTAGATGAATGACTCAATGGAAAATAAAGGACTTTAAAAAAGTAATTTCATCAAGGTTCAAGGATTGAGGATGTCAAGGGGATGGAATTAAGGAGCACAACTTTGATACCCCAATGATAAAAAGTTTCTAAGGCACTTGGTCAAGATATTGGGAAGTGGGTGAATGATATGATAGTAAAGGAAACTTTAAAAATTTGCAACACAATAAAACATAGAAAATATCCCAAAACTACAAATTCCATTGACTTAAATGGATTTTGACATGAATAGTGCATACAAAGATCGATAATTAGGAGAAACATAGGAATGAAAACCCATACAAATATTTCTTAGATAGATAATAAACAAGTGTAAAAAGAAGCCTAAATGAAGAAATAAAAAGGGACTTAATGAAAAATTTGACATTATGATATTGATTCCTAACAAGATGGATGCAAAGAGCATGATTTTTGGCAGGTCAAAGGTAGAAATAGAACATACCATAGAGTATCGAAAGAAGACCACAGTACCAGGTGAAGAAATTAGTCACTAGTAGGAGTCATGTCCCTTCAAGGGAGCACATGTATACATGCCATTTGTAATAGATAAAGAGATATACATGTAATGATAAGATAACAAACTTAGACCAGAGACTAGACCTGCCCTTTTGTATCTGCTATAATATAATATATAAAGGAGTTATAAGTAAAATATGTGTGCTATGGATATTGAGAATTTTCTTTTGTTAATATGATATTGGATGTCATGTATGCCTTATATATTCCTACCGCATGTGCCTATTTCTCTTACTATATCCTATGGGGTATAAACATACTACTCATGGAGTATCGAGGTATAGATCTCTAAACTGTACTTTCCCCCCATTTCTCTTGCCAAATTTGGTTCTACTGTTGGGACCTCGAAGAGAACATTAAAGAAATTATAAGCACAAAAGAAGTAGGAAAGTTGGCAAAAAATAAAAATAAAAAATCATCAAACCCTAAGGGTCGCCTCTGTGAGAGGGGGGTAAGCCATTAGGGGATGACAAATGGAAAGGGGGAAGGATCCCAAAGATCCTTGAAAAGATGTGACTATTCAAAATATTCTTTCAAAACCTCGATATAGGAGTAAAAGATAGAATTCTAGACCAAGGATACATATGGGAATAAGGAAAAATAAAAATAAGAGAGAGGTATCTGAAATTATCAAAGTAGGGATGTAAATAAATGTGGAAGAAAGAAAACTAAAACAAACCCAGGAAAGAGAAGAAAGGGAGAAAGAAGGGAGAAAGAACAAGTAGGCAAAATGGTAGAGGAAATCCTAAAGAAATGAGTGAAGTGCATCAAAAAGGGTGTTGATGAGCGCACTAATGTGGGTGCAATTGATGATAGGAAGGGAAAAGGAAAAGAACCGAAATCCAAAGATATTGCAAAAGGACAAAAGGAAAAAATGGTGGAACCTAATCCTCAGGATTTGTTAACTAAACATAATATAATTTCAATCACTAATAGAAAGACAAAATTACAAATGAAAAGGTACGAAGAACAGATGTCACCCCCCTGGAGACCAGGAGTTACCCCTTGAGCCAGATATAACACACATATAAACATAAGGAGAAAGAAAAGAAGGTAAGAAGCATGAATTATGGACAACATATACAGTAAATTGGGACATCATAGAAGGAAACAACCAATCTATTTAGTGAAGAACCATAGAGGAACAAAGTAACTACGAAAGGATAGAGAGTGACACCAAATCTAGTTCCATATTCAACAATCAAAGAAGCAGTATTACAAGTACAAAAGAAGGTTCATCGGAAGAAGACATGGCCACAATGAGAAAAATTCTAGCATTTGAAAAGGACACTAATAATGCCACAAAACATATCTTTCTATTAGAAACTATATGGAAAAGCTCAAATGAACAAAGAGAAAGTATGAAGCTATTTGACTTCATCAGCTCCTTAAGAGAAGAACCACTAAAATAGTATTAGAAAACATACCCCCAAAATAATAAATATTGGGACAAAGTATAAAAAGCCTTCCTAGAAAAATTTGATAGTTTGGAACTCCCAACGGAAGGAGTGAGCAAGCTAAGAGAACTATTTCAACAAGATGATGAATCCATCTTAGAATTTGATAAAAAGTTCAAGGAAGTAGTTAGGCGGTTGGATGAACCACTAAATGACCAAAAAAAAGAGAATGACCTTCCTCTCCACCATAACTTTGAAACTCAAAATGGCATTGGACAATAGAAACTTTGGCTCATACTCAAAATTGGTCGCATTAGCATGTCAGATAAAAGGTTAGTCCTAGAGAAGGATGGAGAAGGAAAAAGAAAATAGGAAGATGGAAATATTATCATTTGAAATAGATCAATTGTGATTAATACATGAACTAATGAAACGAGAAATCCATTTGCAAAGGCCTAACATATGGTGTTCCTATTGCGATAGAGAGAGCCACATCTAGAACGAATATCTGATGGAGATAAGGGAAAAGAAGGAAAATGCTCTAAGGGTAGACCTCCACAATGTTAGGAAACCAACTTCGGTATCTTATGGTGTCTACGAATAATAGGACAACCACAAAATCATAAAATGTCCATCACATAAGTTTTGGATAAAAGAGGAACCCGATTATGACTGGGAGATGCCATATGTAAAAGGACTGGTGGAAGGACCATTGTATGCACATGATCACAGATATAAGATCTTGCCATGGTAGAACCCAAGAAATGTTAATGTCATCCAAGGACTAGGAGCATACAATGATAGTGGCTCGTACTAGGGAGGAAGAGGTCACGAATGAGGGAGGAAGGAGAGTGGATGCTACCTGCTTTAACTATGGTAAGCTAGGATAATTCGCTATGGAATGTTGGGGAGAAAAGAGGAAATGATGTGGATTCTATGGTGAAGATCACGATGTTTTTAACTATGAGAAACTATGCTAGCATTACAAAAATGAACAACCTCAAAAGGATAAGCAACAAGACTCAAGTACCACAAGAAGGGTCACTTTTCTCCACAAAACACTCAAATACCTAGAAGAAGAAACCAAATGATGTTGGAAGATAGGAAAAGATGAAGAATACGTAATGGAAGAGGATAGCACCGAAGAAGAATACTCCATGGAGGTTAGACCTAAGAAAAGGGCAAGGCCATAGTGGTAACTAGGAAAGGCATAGTTATAGAAAGAGCTAATACAATAACTTAAGAGGAAGAAATCTCCAATGAAGAAGGGGAATTCCACCCTATAAAAGAACAACATGATTAGGTAGTAAAACAAACTCAAAGAATCTTAGAACAAGAACAAGAGAGGGAATTGGAGGAGAACAACTACTTTAAAAAACAAGAGGTGAAGACTCTCAAGAAGTTTGCAAAAATAGCAAGACAATAGAACTTGCTCACCAAACTAAAATAATTCAGTAAATATTGGAGCAAGAGAAACATATCACAAGTCAAAACTATGGGAAAACATTGGAAAATGAGGCCTATCATGATCAAACTCTGGATTCACCAAAAAAATCTCCCAAAAGTAATGGCCAACCTAGGATAAGATGTGAACCTAATCCTAAAAAGAATATGGGAACACCTAGGTAGACCATCATTAGAACCAACTCCCTATAATATTAGTTTGTCAGACAGTATCAAAATGAAAACAATGGGTTCCTAGAGAAGTGTGGAAGTTAATGTAAAGGGAGTGAAACAATCCAAATTAAGAGAATCATCCCCAATGAAGCAGATAGACTAGCTAGACTACCACATACTCTTACTTGTAGTGTCGCATGCTAGTATAACACACACAAGCAAACCATAAAGAAATGGGACATATTTAAGACCTTCGTAAAGGAAATATTTTTGTTGGAGGTAGGAAATTATGATGACATACCTCCCTATAAAGGCGACATTCCATCAAAAAAGCACCTAGACATATGTAGATATCACCAGGAAGGAAACTATGAGTACGATGATCAATTGTGTATTCAATTGCTCTATTGGAAATTGTTCCCAGTGGCAAGAACTTGGTATATTGATCAAGAGAGAAGGGCATAAACCAAAACATGGATAGAACTAACCATAGACTTCATTCAAACCTTTTCATTTTTCAGTAAAAACCCTCAGATATAGACTACACTTGAGAAAATAAAGGGAATTATCTTTAGCCCAATGGAAGAAGAGGAAACACCGATACCACAAGCCCATTCCACACCATCAAAGGAAGGAGAAATATATGAATATAATTATTGGATGGAATGGGAGGTGTCCAGATTAGAAAAAACAATGTAGGACAATGAGGAAGAACAAACACCGAATAGAGAATTTGTTTAGGGGAAAGGGAAACAGAAGAAACTACCACCCCAAAACAAAAATAATACAATGAACCAATTAAAATAAAATAAAGAAGCTTTGTGACAGAAGGTGATCCTAAACTAGAATACATAAGAGATTATTGGGATAAAAAAGTGGTTGCACGAATGATTGAAACACTAACCAATTCCAAGATATATTCCTTGGAATTTTATCAAAATGAAAGGGATCAAAGAGGAAGTGGGAGTTATGAAGATCCAACTCAAAGAAGGTGCCAAACTAGTCCAAAAGAGCATATAGACTAAATCCAAACATGAAGAAGAAAGTGAAAACTAAAATAGACAAGATGTTGGCTACTAGGATAATCAAATTGGTAGAAGATGCGAAATGGATAAGGCCAATGTTAGTACAAAACAAAAATATTTGATAAATAAGGATGTGTGTCAACTTCTGGGAACTAAACAAAGCATACATACACGACCCGTTCCCCACACCATTCATAGAGGAAATATTATAATTAGTAGTCAAAATGGAGATTTATTCATTCACCAATTGGATTTACGGATACCACCAAGTGAAGATCAAAGAAGAGGATCAACCCAAAATAAATTTTGCTACCAAATGGGGATCATATATGTACACAGTCATGTCATTTAGATTAAATAATTCCCCAATAGTATTCAGCCGGATAATGATCGATACTTCCAAATATTTCATTCGTGATTTTCTTGAAGTCTACTTAGATGATTGGAAATCTATGGATTAATGAAAGACCATGTTTAGGTTCTCAAGATGATGCTAAACTAATGTAAAAGTATGAAGATTTCACTGAACCTAAAGAAATGCACATTTGTGGTATCATATGGGACACTCATAGGCCACATCATATGCAAAGAAGGATTAATGATAGACCTAATGAAAGTAGCCCCGATCCTGAATTTTCCACCACCAAAGAATGCTCAGGAAGTCAAGACATTTTTAGGATACACAAGGTATCACAAGAAATTCATCAAAGGTTATGTCAGAGTTGCAACTCCACTAGAAGACCTATTGAAAAAGAAAACAAGGTGAATCATCAAATGAAACAAGGAATCCCAAAAGGCCTTTGATACTTTGAAGCAAAAAATTGTAGAGGCACCAATCCTCATCTTTTTAGATTGGAAAAATCCCTTCCATGTTCATGTTGATGCCTTCAAAATAGCAATAGGAGCAGTGCTCACTCAACCAAAGGGGAATAAAGATAATCCTATAGCATTCGCTAGTAGGAAATTATCAACAATATAGAAGAATTACACCACCATAGAAAGAGAAGAATTGAAAATGGTATATGATGAGTCTATTTATTAGTCTATTTCTTGATGTTTTTATGCATGTTTAACTAACATTATTAGACAATCCTTTTAGACATATTCATATGCTATGCTATCTTTTTATGCTTATTATACAATCTTGGACTTGAATTAGAGTAATGGAAATATAGTTATGATATAGTCACATTGCATGATTTATATTTGGATATGTATGAAATGTGATTGGAATTGTATGTTTAATCATGGTAGTTAGGTTTGTGTATTGTATTTTTTGGATTAACCTCTTGCATCCCAAGAAGATACTGTAGCCTGAAGCAACTGAAAGTTGTAGCCCATAGCAAAAGGAGGGCTTGGACAGTGAAATAGGAGAAGTGCCAGAACAAGATGAATGTAATAACTACCATTTGGAGACACCTAATGGAGTTAGTTGTGCATCATTATGACAGTTAATAAGGCATTGAACAAGAATTCTTTTATTGATAGGATTCTGGATAACTGATTATGTGTTCCATGTTGTAGATCTGTTTTGTAGAGTTTTAGTTCTATTAGAACTCTTGTTTCTTTTTAGTTGTTGTTTGAATAATTCAATCTTAATCACATACTCTAATATCTAGGGAGTTGTAGTTAATGATTTCAGTTAAGAGTTGTGTTCAGAGTAAACTCTCATGTGCTTGCATATAGTCAGTGGTTGAGTCCTTAGTATAGTTAGTTGATTGATCTCATACTGATGGTTTGTTATCAGTTATTTTTCTTAGTTTTTAGTTGTAATCTATAGACATGTTGATTATTCAGAAATGGTTTTCTTGAATACAATCTTTGAGCAAGATTTTATGTGATCTTTTGGAGTATGTAATGAATGAAGTTCAAGTTGATGTGGTTGCATACAATCTAAAGATTTAGATTTGGTTTTAGTTAAGTGAAGACAACTAATTGAGTAGGCCACTCAAGGAAATTTTTCTTCAGTACATTTGTAGTTGTTTTATTTCTATTTAGTAGTTATTTTTGTTTATCATTGCTTCATAAATTGCATGGAAGTTAAAAATAGATTCTCATATTATGATTATCAATAATGGTTGTTCATATGCATGAATGAATTCAATTGACTTGTAATAATCCAAAGGATAGATTAGGTTTAGTTATTAGTTTTGAGTTAGTTTCAATAATTATCTGTTAGCAGTAGTTTAGTTATAGATTATGTTGTAGGCACCCGTAGCCATTAGCGACAATTTACTTCTTTCATTGTTATATGATTCTATGATTTTCCAGCAAGTAGATTACCTTTAATAGAATAACCTAGGTAACCTTAGGTCTTTGAAGGAACATATAGTGCTAATACCATCACAAGTTTACAAGCCTTGGTTGACAATCTAATGAAGTATTTACAATGTTGAGTGAACTGTTTAGCTAGTCATTCCTCTGAATTGTGTGGTTTCTACTAAGTTTACAAGACACTAGTTTAGACTCTATAGTATATGCCCTACAAAAGTATCGACATTATTTACTATCCACCCCTTTCACCTTCTTCATAGATCATGAACCCCTTAAGTACTTACTCAACAAACTGATAACTCATGGCCGAATATCTAGATGGTTGTTACTATTCCAAGAATTTGATTTTAAAATAATGGTAAAACCTGGAAAGAATAACCAAGGACCGAATTACCTATCATGGATCAAAATTGGTTGAAATAACCAAATATATACAGAGAAGAGTTACTTGGTACACACTTGTTCCACATTACATCGATACCTAAATAATTAGAAGATAGATCGCTATTTTGTTATCAACTAGAGAGTTCCCAAAAGACATATCCTCGTAAGATTAAAAATCACTAGTGCTGAGGAGAAGGCGAACTACATCACAAAGGGAAAGATGAAATCTTGAGAAGAGTTGTTTATAAACATGAAAGAAAATCCATTTTGGAAGAAGCACATAGTGGATTGTAGGAGGACGTAACTTTGGATAATCTACCACAAGAAGGATAAAACTATCAATCCTATGGTGGCCAACGTTCACAAAATGCCCAAGAGTACACAAAAGGGTGTGACATCTGCCAAATGATAGGAAAACCTACCGCTCGAGATGAGACGCCCCTAAGACCGGTACTAGCCAAAAATTCTTTTGAGAAATGGGTAATAGATTTTATTGGTCCATTTGACCCACTAGAAAAACACTCAAGAGCTTGATTCATTAGAACCGACATGGAGTATCTAACAAAATGGGCAGAAGCGAAAGCAACCAAAGGCTATTGTAAAAACTTCTGCCAAGTTTTTATATAAAAACATCATTACTAGATATGAATGCCCATTAAGCATAATCAATGATCAAGGTAAACACTTCATAAACAATATGATAAAAGAATTGCTCCAGAATTTCATGATAACTCATAATAAAATCTATCCATACCATTCGCAAGCAAATGG
>VDFB02266845.1:0-43595 GCA_007258455.2 Sequoia sempervirens
GTTTTAAGCATCCTAAGGGAAAAGAGTTGGATGCAAGGGCTAAGATGAGCCTACATAAATACTAAGGCAGTGGAAACCAAAGTGGATACAAAAGGTGTAGGTGAAATTGTAAGGGTATGCAATTTTTGACACTACACTTCTATAGGTTAAAAATTTATAAATATGTTTAGAGATATTTAGTTGTAACAATACAAATCTTAGCATCAAGATTCCTTAGTGATTGAAATTGGTTTATTCACGTGTAATTTAAGGTTTAATCTTTTTTTACAACTTATAATTATTTTATTGTAGTGAGATTTAAAGGAAAAACTCTCCCAAGTTTAACAAAGCTTAAATTTTAGTGAAGATTCTACCTACTCTGGTCAATTGGCCCAAATATCTTATAAAGTGTCCCACTTAATTTAAATTCAACTTGTATCCCTAGGGATTGAGATTTTAGTGTGCACCCTTTAGAATCATAAGAAAAAAATTGGAGAATCAACAAATTCTTCTAAATTTTGATTGAAACTCATGTAAATGATTTCTTCCTAACCTTCTTTACTAATAAAATTGTGGATTTTTTGGAGGACCCAAAGTTCATTCTTTCATAGATGGATTCAACAACTAATATTAGGTATTGGTCACATAAAAGGATCACACTAAGACAGCCACATAGATGGAATGGGAATATTTTTGTATAGCTTGATTTCATTTGGATTAAGCTATACCTATGTTGTTCCTAATAATCATTTTTTAAAAATTCAAAGATTTCATCCATGACTTACTAAAAATATACTTGGATGAGTAGGAAGTGTTTCTACTACTCAAGAATTATTTGGAAAAGTTATGATTCATGTTTGAGAAATGTAGTGTGATGTAGATTACTTTGAATATAAATAAATTTTGTTCTTCACTCTATTTTGAGCATTGTTAGGACATGTGATATGTAGCAAGGTAATTCTAGTTTATTAATCTAGGGTTTTTACCATCTTGAGCCTAAACCATATAAAAAACCTAATAAATATTTATAAATTTTAGAGACATAATATTTATTGTAAATAATTCATTTAATGGTATGCTACAATATTTTCACCAAAATTGGTGTCGTGATACCAAGATACAATTTTTATGTGCAAAAGAGTGTCTACATACCTTAATATAACTAAAATAAAGACTAATTGTATAGCTTTAATCATTGTTTTCCTTAGTTGGAAGATTTACTTTCATGTACATATAGATTCATCAAGAATTATAATTGGTTATTTTATCACACAACTAGGAGAGGGTAACTTAGACCACTTCATAAATTTCAAAATTAGGAATCGTTTTAATTCTAAAGGAATTAAAGTCAAAATAAATAAGAATATTTTGTTATGTTGTATGTATTGCATAAATTTTGTCACTATCTCCTAGCTACACTAACCACTAAGCACTAAAATATTTGATATTGATAAGCTAATGTTGTATGATAAAATAAAATAAAATAATTATTTTCTAATATTATCAATTCAAAAGAATGGTGAAGCCAAACAAGAACCGTTTGGGCCATGATATTTTGAGCCATGTGTAGGTGAGGAAAGAACTAATATATGCAAAGTAAGAATTTTTTTATGTATATTTATTTCATGTTCAATCCATGTGCTTGATTATCTATAGGATATTTCTATATTATTGGAAATGGGAAAAATGTATACATATTATTTAGAGGAGTAGTATTTGATAATGAGATCTCTACCTTTCAGTCTTGATGGTTTTAATTAAAAAATGGTAGAGATAATGTGCTTCTAAAGATAGTTCTTGAATATGAATGAGTTGGGGCTCTCTAAGAGGCACACGTAGGTGTTTCAAGAATTCATTTTAGGTTATTATATTATTAATAGGGTATAGGACACATAGTAGAAACTATCATAATCCACCTCAAATCATGTGTGGAGCATTTGGATGACAAGGGAGATGGGTTAAGGGGCGCCCTATAAGGGTCACATCTCTATAAGAGACTAGGAAATGATATATGTATCTAATAGATAACAGAATAGGAGATGATCATAGATATAGATAGAGAAAGAACTATAATGAAAAATAGACTAAGACTTGCTTATGCAATGATTATTTGAATATATATAATGGAATTATAGGGATTTAGTGGATATGTGTGTTATGGATGATTACTGTTATGTTTAAGTTATATGTATGATATTGTTAAATAGAGTCCTTTACAACACTTATTCATTTCTACCACTATACCCTCTGGGGTATAAACTGACTACATAAGGGATACTAGGGTACAAACCTTTAGACTATAATTCCCCATTTCCTCTTGCTAACATTGGTTTCGTTGTCAGGACCCTAAAGAGGACAATGAAGAAATTTAGTGTAAAAAGAAAAGGACAAACATAGCTCAAGAAAAAATATGAACACAATTCTCTTAGGTACTACCTCTATGAGAGGAGGGCAGGCACTTAAGGGATGGAAAATGGAAATGGCTCGGAAGGGATTTGAAAATACCCCTCAAAAGTATGTAACTGTTCAAAAAAATTAAACCACCCATGAGACATATAAGGATTAATGGAATTCTGAACTAGAAAGACCCATGGGAATAGGAGTTAAAAAATAAAACAATAGATAATTGAAAGAATTAAGTTGGGAATGGAGATAAACAAAAAAGAAAGGAGGTTGAAACAAATTTAGGAAAGGAAAGAAAGATACAACAAAAGAATGGAAGAAGCAGAGAGCAGGAAAATAGAGTAGGACTTAGAATTTGCGGAATAAAATAAAAACCAAGAGGTTGAGTGCACTAATGAGGGTGTTGCTAAGTGCACCACTATGGGTGTTGTTGGAGAAGAAGTAAAGCATGCCACCAAGGGTGCTACTAGAGAATGTAGAGTAAGGGCTCCACAACTAGGTTCTAGCATACACCGGATTATTCAGAATTTAGAAGGAGAAATTGAAGAATATGGTAACACTAGAAGAGAAATGGAATAAGTGTTAGTAATAATTATGACACCTCCCCTAAAAAATACCAACTACTCATCTAGAATGGAGAAATATTCAATTAAGAATAAATGAAGATTGCTTTCCAGTGGAAAATCCTATACAAAACCTTTGAAACATAACATTTGATGTTGACTATTTAGATGAGGTAGTCACTAGAAGTGTTCTGAAAATAAGAGGAGAAGATGTAGAAAGAAATAAGGAGGATTATATGAGCTTAACAACCCCTAACATAATGACACTATTAAATAACTGAATGGTGCTCACTAACAAAAATACATCTCCAAGAATGAAGCAAGTATTTGAACAAACACAACCTTGGACCATGATTCACCCTTAATATCATTAAAAGAAAGAAGGGTTTCAATGGAAGAAGTAAACTAAAGTTTAGGAGAACAAAAAGGAGAAGAAAACAATATAAGTGGATACTACTTTAACATAGGATGTACAGATAGCGAATCATAAGAAGAACCAAAGATTAATACTATCAGTCAATTGTCGATGTTTGGAAAGGATACAAAGGAAGCCACGTAACACATCTTTATCCTATAATCTATATGGAAAAGATAACATATAACAAGAGATGATACTAAGTTAATTAATTCATTGGATCAATCTGTAGGGATACATTAAGATGGTACCAAAAAAATTATCTAATAGTGAAAAAGAATGGGAAGTGGTAAAATAAGATTTTCTAGCCAACTTTCATACCTTGGACTTACCCACATAAGGGGTTAGTAAGCTCCAAGAACTCACCCAAAATGAGGATGAGACAATAAAGGAGTTCAAAAAATGATTTAAAGAAATCATTAAAAGACTAGAAGAACCACTAACCAACAAACAAAAAATAGAATTGTTCATCTCTGAAGTGATATTGGAAATTAAGATAGCTTTGGATGGATGACACTTTTACACCTACCCGAAACTAGTTACATTTTCATACCAGATTGAAAATCAATGCTGGAAAAAGAGAGAAAGAGAAAGAGAGAATAAAGAGATGGAAAAATTAAAATTAGGAATAGAATAATTGAAACTTTGACAAGATATAATGGAAAAATAGATGTTTGTACCAAGACCCAATATCTAGTGTACTTACTATGGTAGAGAAGGCCACATTATAAATGAGTGCCCCAAGGAAGTAGGGGAAAATAAAGCCAGTGCACTACAAGTGGACCTACGAAAAGTACCTAAAAAGATAAACTCATTCTATTATGGTACCTGTGGAGAGTGGGATGACCATGACACCAAAGATTGTCCCTTATAGTTGTTTTGATTAAGAGAAGATTCTACTGCAACAAGCAATAAAGGCCAACAAATGATGGCATATGTTAAAGGTTTAGTAGAATGAACACTATACCAACAAGATCATGGATATAAGATGCCACCCTGAGAGAATAAAAAATATATTAATTCTATACAAAATCAATCAAACCAAGACTCTTATGTGATAGATGCCAATTTTGTGGAGACAAAGGTTGAGGTTGAGGTAGGAGAAGGCATAATGATTCCACATGCTTTAAATGTAGTAAACCAGGACACTTTGTGATAAAGTGTTGGGGAGAAAGAAATAAACCCTACAAGTTTTACGATAGTACAAAGCATGATGTCTTTAATTGTGATAGAGCCCAAACCTACTATAAGAATATGGCTCTATGATTAAAAAGAGATGAGCTACAAAGCCTAAATCAAAATAGAGGGGAAAGACTGGTAATAAAGGTACCAAAAGAACCTATCAACACGGAGGAAGAAAATTATAAGGAAGAAAATGCGGAGGCTAGTAACTCTGATAGAGAGGCCCCTAACATCAACAAAACCACAATAATAACAAGGCAGGGGACTAACATTGCAGATGATACTCAAAACATGACAGAAGATTATTTTTTTATGGATGAGGAGGTCGTCCACCCTACTAAGAAAGAACATAACTAGATAGTGGGAGATAAAAAACAAATGGTCACAAAATGATAAGAGGAGGAAACATACCAATATTTCTCTAGCTAAGAAGTAGGAATACTCAAGAAGCTAATAAAAATGGATAAACAATCTAAGCTCCTAAATAAAATCCAACAATTCTATAATATTGGAACAAACAAGGTAAAATATTGTAGATCAAAACTATAAATAAAGAAGATATACAATGGAAAACTTGCCCAATTATGATCATAATAAGCATAGATCATAAAAAGATAAACAATGTCATGGTAGACCTAGGATTCAATATCAACATGTTACTGAAATGAGTATGGGAATAGATAGGGAAACCAAAATTGCAACACATTCCATACAACATAACTCTAGCAGATCGCACTGGAATGAAAACTTTAGGTACATGGAAACAGGTGGAAGTTAGTGTCAAGGGAGTAAAATAGATAGTATACTTTGAAGTGGTTTCTATAAAAGAAACATTGGATTCATTCAATTCCCTACTAGGACTGGGATGGTTTATGAATTCCAATAGAATTGTAAACTCTTGAAAAGAGGAGAGATCTTTTGCTGACACAAAAAAATAGTCCATATCCTTTAGGAAAAACCCTAAATAAAACATACATAGAAGAGATAAACCCATATGAGTATAATAATTTTGAAAATAAAAACTTATATACAATTTTGTGGCTACCACAAAATGACAATATAGAAAATCCAAATTCAGAAGGAGAACTTGAAATTGAGAGCACCACATATAGCATAGATAGAAATGAAGTGCTAGATGCTTGGATCTAGGAAGAACCAGAACTCAAATCCAGGAGAATTATCGGCTTCCACAAGATATTTATGATTAGGAAGTCACCGGAGAATGCTCTGCATTATATCACATTTACCGATAATGTACCGCACAACAATTACGGTAGAATAGAATACAACATGAAACTTATATCTAAAAATACTCATCATCTAAATCATATTTCATGAGGAATCTCACATATTAAATTTCCCAAATATTCAGGAGTTGGGGACTTACAGTCATTCCTCACATAGATAGAAAGGATTTTTCAAACCGAGTAAAGGAGACTAGACATACTGAAACACACTCTTATCTATAACCCAACCTATTGGTGAAATGCAATAAAAGAACATCTAACACAATGGGCAATATTCAAGATTTTAATCAAAATGAGGTACTCTCAAAGGAATCCTGGGAATATAAGGATATACAAAACTATAATGGATGGATCCCACCAAAGGAACACCTTACTGGTTGTTCCTACACATGGAAAAATAAAACATGAATATAATGACTAAATATACATACAATTATTTTATTGGAAATTGACACCAGTAGCACAATCTTGGTACATTAACCAAGAGAGAAGAGGTGAAACAAATAATTGGACATAACTCACAAAATAATTTCTTCACACCTCATTCTATAGTAAAAACATAAACATACACACCACACTAATCAAAATAAAGGAAAACATATTTAGATCAAAGAAAACTCACGAAATAGTGGTACCACAAACATCCACACCACCACCAAAACTAGAAGGCATATGGAAATATATGGAATGACTACATAAAGAGACAAGACTCTCAAAAATAAGATGTTTCCTAACAAACAAAGATGATGAGGATGGTAATAATATAGACATAGAAATTCAACAAGGAGAAAGAGAACTAGAATCTCCCACTGATGCCAAACAAAAATACTATAACTAGCCCATTAAGCTCAAAGAAGAAAATATTGATAAAGAAGGAGATCCCAAACCGGCTAAGGTAGGAGATTACTGGGATGATAAACTCGTAGCGCAAGTTACAAAAATGTTATCTAAATTTGTAGAACTTTTTTCCTAATTTATTAATAGATTTAAAAGGCATATAAGAGGAATTAAGAGATGAAAATACAAATGAAAGGAGCCAAACTAGTAAAGAAAAGGCCCTACCAGTTAAACCCTAATATGAAGAAGAAAGCCAAAACATAAATAGAAAAAATGTTAGAGGTTGGGATAATCAAACCCGTAGAGGATGCTGAGTGGATTAGTCCCATGGTAATCCAAAATCAGAAGATAGGAGAAATAAGGATTTGTGTTGATTTTAGAGAACTGAATAAATCTTGCATCCATGACCCTTTTCCAACACCATTCACAAAAGAAATTTTGGAATCAATAGCAAGGAGGGAAATATTCTCATTTACTGATAGATTTTTAGGATATCACCAAGTGAGAATAAGTGAAGACCAACCTAAAACAACATTTACAATACAATGGGGGTCCTACATGTATACAGTGATGCCATTCAGCTTGAAAAATACCCTTGTGGTATTCGAAAGGATTATGATAAATTCTTTCAAATACTTTATACATGACTTACTGGAGGTATATTTGGATGATTGGATGGTATATGGTTTGGTCAAAAATTACATCCAAGTGCTCAAAATGATGCTTACTAGATGTCAAAGCATGTAGATCACCCTGAATTTGAAGAAATGTGTATTTGCAACACCATAAGGTACATTATTAGGCCATATCATATCTAAAGAAGGGTTGATGGTAGACCCTATGAAAGTTACATTAATAATGACACTGCTACCACCAAAAACACCTTTTGAAGTAAAAACCTTTTTGGCTATATAGGATATCACTACAAATTTATAAAGGGATATGTTAGAATAACTATACCTATGGAAAAACTACTCAAAAATAAATCTAGTCAAAGCATTGAATGGATTGAGGAATGTTAGCAAGCATTTGACACCATAAAAAACAAAATTGCAGAAGCACCAATACTCATATTCCAAGATTAGACCATACCCTTTCATATCCATGTAGATGCCTCGGGGATTTCTATAGGAGCAGTATTAGCTCAGCCTAAGGGGAACAAAGATCTCCCTATAGTATTCACAAGTAAGAACTTTCTAAGGTATAAAAGGATTATACCACCATTGAAAGAGAAGCCTCAACTATGGTCTATGCACTACAAAAGTTTATATAAATTATATTCTATCAACACCATTTACATTTTTCACAAACCATGAACCCCTAAAATACCTAATCAATAGACCTGTCATACAAGGTAAGGTATGTTAGTGGCTACTTCTATTTCAAGAATTCAATTTTAAGATAATGGTGAAACCTAGGAAACATTATTAGGGATCAAACTACCTATCAAGGATAGAGACAAGAGAAGGACCAGAAGACCTACATAGCTCACACTTGTTTAGATTAAATGTGGTATCGAAGGAACTCCATGATATTTCTATACTACTATCTAAAGGTGAATTTCTATTAGATATCTCATTGCAAGCCAAAAATTACCTGTGTGGAAGTCTTTACCATACACATTGATAGAAGGAGAGTTACATCACAGAGGGAAAGATGAAATAATAAGAAGAGTGGTATTTGAACATGAAAGAGAAGCTATATTGAAAGAATCCCATGAAGGAATAACAGCCTGAACATAACTATGGTGAGACAATAGCAAAAAGGGTTAAACTAGCTAGATTATGGTGGCTAACCCTACATAGAGATGCTAAAGAATACACTAGAAATTGTGGCATATGTCAAAGGGTGGGAAAACTTACCACAAGAGATGATATGTCATTAAAACTAGTCCCAGCACATATCCCATTTGAAAAATGAGCTATAGAATTTATAGGACCAATTGATCCACCTACCAAGCACTCTAAGGCAAGATTTATCATCATCGGAGTTGAATACTTAACAAAATGGGCTGACACGAAACCCACTAGTGATTGTACCACAAAGACTGCCACAAGATTCCTATATGAATATAATCACTAGATACATGGTTGCCCACTAACAATAGTAAGTGGTCAAGGGAAGCACTTTGTTAATAAATTAATTGTGGAAGTATTACAGAATTTCATGATCACACACAATAGGAGCGCACCATACCACCTACAAGAAAACAAAGTAAGTGAGGCTTTGAATAAAATAATTGGCACAACACTTGAAAAAATGTGGGAAGGAAATAGACTAGATTGAGACATTAAAATACCTTTGATACTTTGGGCCTGCGCACATCATATAAGAGGACTACTAAGTTGGGATTGATGTGGTAGTCCCAATGAACATAATTCTAAATTTATGTACCGCACTAACTTTGCGGTTGGATGATGATGAATCCTTAGCACGAAGAATAGAAGAACTAGAAAAATTGGAAGAGGATAGGTTCATTACATTATATAATCAAAAGGTAGAGCGACAAAGACAAAACACATGGCATGATAGGAACCTCTGCATAAAAAAAAAATCAAATAGGGGACCTAGTATTACTTTATGAAAATAAATTTAAAAAGCAAGACAAATTAAAGGTGAGATGGTTAGGACCATACTCTATTTATGAAATTGCAAACTCAGGGGCCGCGAGACTAAAGAGATTAGACAGTAATCAACTTATGGGGTATGTGAACGGTGCCAAACTAAAACACTACCACCCACCAAAGGGATAAGACCCATAAAGTTTGAAAAGACACAAATTGTATACTATGTACCATATGTAACATATATCACTAAATAATAAAAATCAAATCATTAACAGACACAAATTTCAAATGGCTACAAAATCAACGAAAGCTAACGGGAAAGAGATATCAATGTGGCCACCGAACATGAGGCTATTTAACCCCCCTTGTAGCTCCACTTAATTCAATTTGCATTCCAAATCCTTGTGCTAACTTGAGCTTTGCTACAATATCATACATAATTTATAGCAATGGTAACCTCGACGCTAGTAAACATGACAGAGAAGCCATCACCCGAATACAAAAAGTACCCATTCAAAGTTGTGGAGGTCGACAAAGATGGGGCATTTTAAAGCATTCTGATATATGTGGTATACAAAGAGGATGTAAGGAAATACATCCATAAACTAATAGATGAAATGGACCATACAAAGTTTGAGGAGCTAAGGCAAACTCTACTCGCCCCAGATCAAATCTCATATCTACCATAATACCAGGAGGTGGGACAGAAGCACCTCAATGGATGGAAGGATTACGTAAGATTGTTGTGATGAGCATGACTAGGTTAGGTTGGTTTTAAGCAAAGTATATGATGAGTTCATCTATCCGGACAAACCTTACTGCATCACAAAGGAGGCGATTCATGCGATAATGAGACTGAGCATGGTTGGGGAAGTCCCAAAAAATAAAGTGGTTAAAAATGATGTGGTTACCCAAATCATGGGTGCAACACCAGATGGGCACAACCTCAACATTCGGGCTATCACAAACCCTAGAGTACAGTACGCAACCATAGGTATCATGTATAAGATCTACACAAATAGAGAAGACTTTGCCGCTGCTACAACAATTCATACCACATATCAGATGATGGTAGAAGGAAATGATTTTGACCTCTACAACGTAATACGAGAACAATTGATGGAAAATTTACAAAAGATGAACTCAAACTACAATTTCTGCTACGGAATGCTCCTCATATGCCCGGTCTTCTACTTCCCCAATGAGCTTCTGGGATTCAAAGGGAAATTATGACAAACATATTTACCAGTAGCTACCCAAATCAAGATAGAACAAATCTACGAAGTGATAGGAGACGTCAGAGTTGCTGCACAACAAATCCAAATCCCTAAGACTCTTGTGGAGGCAGAGATACTTAGATCAACACGCAAGGATACATAAAAGTACACCAGCAAGAAAAATAGCAATGGGACACATAACTAGTGCAGCTGAAGGTTATCTACAGACACATTTTCTTGGGTAAGTGAAGCATGTCTTGAGGATAAGGCATAATTTTTTAAGGGGGGATGATGTTGGCAAGCTGCATGACAGAGAAAAACCTAATGCAATCCACCATAAATCGTGTGTGGAGCATCTGTCCAATAAGGGGGATAGGTTAAGGGGTGTCCTAAAAGGGTCACGTCTCTATAAGAGACTAGGCAATAATATATGTATGTAATAGATAACATAATAGGAGATGATAATAGATATAGATAGAGAAATAATTGTAATGAGAAGAAGAGACTAAGATAGGTGGCTATGTAATGATTATTTGAATATATAATGGAGTTATAGGGATTCAGTGGATATATGTGTTACAGATGATTACTATTAAGTTTAAGTCATATGTATGCTACTGTTAGATAGATTTCTTTACCACACTTACTCATTTCTACCACTATACCCTCTAGAGTATAAACTGACTACATAAGGGATACTAGGGTACAAATCTCCATACTATAATTCCCCATTTCCTCTTTCTAACATAAACTACAAGGAAGGTACTTCAATCCAATCTTTCACATGTATTATATTGTTTAAAAATACAAAATTTTAATTGACACTAATATTTTAGTAGTACATGTTTCCATTCAAACCCATATTGTCCCTACAATTATTTGAGAAGTGATGGATTGAATTTGTTGGCCCAATTTATCTTCAGCTAGAGGAATAAAGGAATGATACATTATCACATTAATTGATTATTTCATAAAATGGGTAGAATTAGGATATACACCCATTTATACCACTAAAAAAGTTATAAATTTTTAGTAGAGAAATATTATTACATGATTTGGAAACCCTCAAGAATTGGTAGGCACACATTTTATAAACAAGAAAATTGAAACACTTAGTATTAAAAAATTGATAACCCATTGTAAGAGCACTCCTTATCATCCCTAGACCAATAGTCAAGTGAAATCATTCAATAAGGTGCTCAAAAGAATGTTAAAAATATTTTTAATCTCAATAGGGATGACTAGGAAGAACACATTCTATCTATTCTATAGACATATTAAAGAAAATTTTGCAGATCTACAAGTTAGATACCTATTCAATTAATGCATGGGCTAGAAACAAGAGGTTAAAAATGGTAATCATAAAATTAACATGAAAAATATTTATAACTCAAGTTTTTGGGGGCGTACTGGTTTCACTACATGAGAGGAGATACAAAGAACATCCTATAAAGTTGCAAATACTCTAGTAGGATATGTATGTTATGTACCATAGGAAGGACAAATAGTAATGGTGCTATGATATTTTTCTTTTGAAGTAATTGAGGCTCAAGGATTAGAAGTATAAAACCTTGTCCCACTTGTCGAACTTGTCACAAAAATAAGACCTAGAAATTAAAAATTAATGAATACATTTGAATAAAGGACCTTCATTCAAACCCTATGGACATATAACAATCCTTGTACCTTCAAATGGAAATCCTTGTAACTTCGACATTTAAAATTACAAAGCTTTCCACATGTCAATGGGTTCAATCAAAGGTTATTTTTCTCAATTTTCTAATATTGCATGCCAAAAACCCATAGAAAATGGACTTCCACCAAAGGTACCCTCAACCAAAGGGAATTTGGTCAAAATTCCTTCATTTCAAATCCCTCAATCAGCCCTTATGTGACCCTTCAAATTTTTCTCCCTTGGTTTTTGACAAAAGTGTTGATTTGGGGCAAGGTTTCAACAATAAAATGAAGTCATCATGACATGAGATTTTTATTTTTATTTTTAAATAAAAGACACATAGCTTGAAATATATGAATATATATGTAAATTAATTACAGAAGATAAGAAGATAAGCTATGCAGTCAAAGAACAAAAAGCTCCAAAGGAAGGAGGTAGAATGAATGTCGAAGTTGGAGAATTACATGTCTTAAGAAGGGAAACCATATGCTTAGAATTTCCAACTTGCCATATCGATAGATGATGAGATGTTGCTACCTTTGTGAATAATTATTATGAGGTCTGAGAAATAACTGGAAGCATTAATAAGTATGATGCCCACCAAGAAATTGCACGCTTCCAACCTGTGAACTCGTACGAACAATCTTGGGCATTATCATTTACACAAGAAATGTCAAATATATAAGTGTGTGTGATTACCTTATGACATCCTTTCAATCTCTAATAAACCTGTCTGGATCGCCAGTTTGGATGTTACCCTCCCCGATGACCTGTCAACACATGAAAACAAACAAGTTAAATTGACCCCCTCAAATGGATTTGCATTCTTTGATGGAAATTGACTGGAGAAGTGAGTTTGATAGGAGCTTTTCTTTCGCGAAGCGGGTGATTCTATTTACGGAATCACATGCAAAGTTTGGGATGATTTGCCTCTCTGTAATAATGAATTATGTGAATTGTTGATTTCCTGAAGTAGGGGGATAATTTGTTGCAAAATATAGTTTAGTTTCCAATATGCGGAGATCCTTATCTTACATGCATTTATTATGTTTAATGAATCTACTTCAATCTGAACTGCTTGGATGTTGTGTTCCTTTACCAGATTCAGCCCAGCTAGGAGTGCTTGAGATTCTTCTTTATTATTCAAAACCACTTGAAGCTTTAATGCTAGTGTAGCCAAAATTGAGTTTCTATTTTTATTCAAAACCACTTGAAGCTTTAATGCTAGTGTAGCCAAAATTGAGTTTCTATTTTTTTTATTGAGGAGGTTTCCAACGGATCAACAACCTATTGATTGGACCGAGTTTAGATATTTGAATAGCTCCCGGTGTGATTGGTTGAATATTCTTCCATGAAGCCATCATTTGAAAATCCCAAGATGTGAAGATTTTACTATTGCCTAATGCTTGAAGTTTCAAAATATGAGTCATAACTATTTCTGATATTAAGGTTTCCAATATTTGGAGAACTATTGTTTCATCTATTAAACTTCTTTCCTAAAAATCCTTTTGTTTCTTTCCCACCATATAGCCTAGATCAAAAGAGATGGGGACACTAACTAGAGGCCTAAAAAGAGTGAAGATCTAAAGAGATTAGGCTAGCTCTTGAAGACATGAAGAAGAGTATTTCCAATTGATGATTGTCATCCTAGATTCTTTTGTAGCCTTTTTCAGCTTGATTGAACAAAATCACATTGCAGAAGCAGATGAACTGTAGTTTCTGCATATTTGTTACAAAGGACACACATGAATGAGTTTGCAATTCCCATTTTTTCTACATGTTCGCTTGTTAGGATCCTATTATTGATTTCCAACCAAGCAAATACACCAGCCTTAGGAATGGTAGCATTGTTCCAACGTAACCTATTCTTTCATTTTCTATGTTTGTGTTTGACATAGACACTAAAGACATGTACCCTGGCTTTACATTATATGCACCTAACTTTGATGGGGCCCAAAATAGCTTGTCTAGTTTTATAGAAAAATAGGCTAACCTTTCCTCTGGCTGAGATTGAAGTAATTATTTTTGTTGGTGGGGGAAATCACAGTTGATGAAAGTTTTCCATTGCACATTAGAACCATAATGCCTTGATGAAGATACCACACAGTCTTTTACCAAATGGCCCCAATGTTGCTTGAGAAATAGTTTAGCTTCATGGATGCCCTCAACGTTCTCCAATGGATGAATAAAATTCCATGATTCTTCCCAGAACCGAGCCTTTTCACCATTGTTGACTATCCAAGTCAAATAGGGAGTGATAACATTTATACATTCAATGAGGAAGCTCCACATTTTGGAACCATCTTTTGGGTTTTGGATAGTGAAAATTCTTTCTTGCTCTTCTAAATTTAAATATTTGTCTTGCATGATTTTGTACCATTTTTCTTTTTGTTTTGTAAACATGCTCCAAGTGAGATTGGCCCCTAATGCCCTATTTTTGGCTTCTAACTCTTGAATTCTTGCCCCGCCTTGATTTTTTTGACCTTGCAAAGGTTTTCCCAAGATACAAGGGGATTTATTTTTTTTATCACCTTCCAAATTTAATTGCTAGAGGAATTTTTTCATTGTTTTTTCAATATCATGTTGCACCATTTTGGAGACTTTAACACTGACATTATATAATTTGACACTATTGCAAGTACATTTTTTATCATTACCAACTTCCCTTCTAGAAACAACCAGTTTCCCTTCCATGAAGAAACTCTTTTCTTTATTACTAACAACACTTTATCCCAAAAAGAAGAATTGTGAGCACTTGCAAAGAAATGGACACCTAGATATTGCCAAGGTAAAGTAGCCAAATTAAAACCTAGGATTGGTAATATTCTTGCAATGATATTAGGAGCAAGGTTTAAAAAGGAATTTTTTGCAATTACCCTAATGCTTTAGAATATCCTTCCAAAACATTTTTTATCACCTTAGCCTCTATAATAGAAGGTTTTCGAAAAAGAAGAGTGTCATCTGGAAAGAGGGAATGAGTCATTGAAATTGATGTTTTGGATAGCTTTACACCTTGCCATTTCCCTTCCTAATGGACTACTGAAATATATCTACTTAAAGCTTCTAGCATTAAAATAAACATAAAAGGGGATAAAGGATTCCCATGCCTGACTCTTTGAGACGCACTAAAGAAACCCTCTGGACTACCATTAACAATTACTAAAATTTTTGCCTTGACAAGGCCAAAATGAATCTATTTACACCATTTGTTTGCAAAGCCAAACTTGGATACAAATAAATCATCAAGAACTTTTAGTTTACCTTATCATAAGGCCTTCATCATATCTAATTTAATTATCATTGTTTTTAATTTTTCACTATGAATAGAATGTAAAGCTTCATGTGCAATTATTGCCCCTTCTACTATTTCTTTACCTGGAACAAAGCCTCCTTGTTCTTCTGATATTATTTTGGGAATCAGACTTGTTAAACATAGGCTTATGGATTTTGTAAAAATCTTATAGATCACATTAAATATTGCTATAGGCCTAAAATCTGCAAAGGATGTAGGATTTCTTTTTTAGGTATTAATACAATGTTGGTTGTGTTGAAGGACTTGAGGATGGAGCCATTTATCCTTGATTCTTCCACAGCCAATATTTTTGATAAAATGAAGTTGGTAATCCATCTGGTCCTGGAGCTTTATCTGGGGGTAATGAGAAGACTACTTTTTTTACTTCCTCCAAAGAAAAAGGCTTCATTAATTGAACGGTATCCTCACTAGTGACTAGGTTTGGAATCTTATTTAAAATTGCTTCTAGCATCACCTAAGACTACATAGACTGATCATTTGAAGGGGCAAAGAGAAGATCCAAGGAGAGGATATTACTTCTTTCTTGATGCTTTGATCATCCAGTATCGCATCTCCTGAAGAAGAATTTATTGAGAAGATGGTATTTGATTACCTTCTTATTTTTGTTGAAGCATGGAAGAATTTTGTATTTCTATCCCCCCTCTTTTTACCATTGTTCCCTTGGCTTATGCCTCCAATACGTTTCTTCCCTACAAAGAATTTCTTCCAAGTCTACTTGCAACTTAATTTTTTGTTTTTGAAATGACAATTCATCCCCTTGATGATTATGGCATGATTTAGCTTTTGCAATTTCTGCTAGAGTAGTTCCTTTTGTTGAAAAATGTTTTTAAAGTGTTTTATGTTCCATTCTCTTTAATTTGATTCTTGATGAGGAAAACTTTTTCAGAATTTCTTCTAAGTCTTCTTGCAACTTTTTTTGTTTCCGAAATGACTATTCATCCCTTTGATGATTATGGCATCATTTAGCCTGTGCAATTTCTACTGGAGTAGTTCATTTTGTTGAAAAATGTTTTTAAAGTGTTTTATGTTCCATTCTCTAATTTGATTCTTGACGAGGAATAATTTTTTAGACAACTGGAACATTCTGGATCCAACCAAAAAAGGTAAGTTGCACCACCACTATTGTAGTAAGCCCAAGAAATTCTAATCTTTGAACAACATTTCTTCAAATTTAAATGATTTTTTACCTTCCCCTTTAATTTCTAAAAATTCCAGCATAATTGGGAAGTGGTCAAAGCCTGAAAGTGGTAGTATTGAAGCTTTAAAATCTTGAGAGGAGGGCAACCAAATGGAGGAGGCCAAGAATCTATCTAACCTCTCCACTATTAGGTAGAATTCTTTCCTCCTATTCAACCAAGTGAAAACCCCATTGGTAGTTGGACAATCCCATAAGAAGTTGTCATTTTTTGAAAATATTAAAATATTCCATCACTTTTGGAAGTGGAATAATCCCTCCCAACTTCTCTTTGGTATTTACTATAGAATTAAAGTCACCCCAATAATTACCTTCTCTTCTTTTAGAACATCCATAGAGCATGGCAATGAATTCCACAAGGCTTTTTTTTATCTATTGTTGGCGTTCAACCATAGATATTAAATAGCTAGAATTCATTTTGAAAGTGAGACACTTTTACTAACATCCAATTTTGATAGGAAACTAATGGTTCTATTTTGACTAAATTGATTTTCCACATAACTGCAAGACCACCGGATGCAGCCATAGTCGGGTGATACGTGTAGTTCCATTTTTCCCATTTCAATAGTATGTCTAAAATTTGAGACTCAAAGAGTTTTGTTTCCTGCACAAGAGAATGATATTTGCTTTGCTCTCATCTAATCGGTGCTTCATCAAGCCCCATTTGTTAGGGGCATTAATTCCCCTAACATTCCATGATATGATTTTCATTGTCTGCAAGGAGAGCGGCATGCTCTCCTAAACCTCAAGCTTTTATCTAGAGTAGATTGGGTTCCTGCCTCTATTTCCTCCAACAATTTTCCTTTTTATATTTCCTTCCTCACTTTGGAGGGGTTGTAAACTCAACATTTCTCTTTGTGTACTTCATTTGAGATATTGGTAATTTTTGAGAAAAATCAAAACCTTCATCTTCGTTTGTTACTTCTTGCTATATCTCCTCTATCATTTCTAAACCCACTTATTTGAGGATGATATCTATCATTGCCTCTACATCTGTTTGTTCAATTAGGAAATATTCCCCCATATTTTTGAACAAATTTTCTAATTCTACCATTGTAGCCTTTTGATATCCAACATTATTAGAAGAGATCCTTTCAAAAAATTCCTTAATCTCCCCCACCATAATTTGAGGATGATTTTGAATATTTCTTTGTTCATCAAATGTTAGGTTTTGAATTGATGAAGGATTGATTGCCAGATTGGATTTTAGTCTATTTGGTGGTGTTTTTGAAACGGATTGATACACATCCTTTTTTGTGTCGTGCAAAAGGTGGTTAGGTTCTTCAACCTCTGTTGTAGGGTTTGAGCATTTAGGATGATCAGGCATCTCCAACACCCTAGTAGGATGTTTTGGACCCCCACAAACCCTAACATATTTCACTTTTGTTATAGGGAAGTTGTTGAGAGAGTGAGTATTGGCTAAAATTACTAGATCAAGATGAACTATAGATTTTTGGGTAGGGCTTATAGGCTACTCTTACACTCTTAAGATGTTTCACCTAAAAGGAGAGAGATAAACCCCACTCAAAAGATCTAGGTGGTTCACTCAAATTAGGAAATTTATGATGTAATTAAGGCTAAATGAGATTATCTAAATGTAACTAGATGATGAAATTGATTGATTAAGTATGCAAAACCTAAGAAATGTAACATGTTTGAAAACACATTGTGTAATGCAAAACACCTAGAAATGAATGCAAAACTAAATAGAAATGAACCAAACTGAAAGTGTGTACCTGGAATGTGGATGAAGGCTGGAAATTTATTCTATAATGTTGTTGATACTGATTTTTAGGCCTAGTGGGACTCATTCACCATTTTGGGTGAATCAGTCCCAGTTCTATAAAACTGGGTCGGAACCTATTTCTGACAAAAGGGTATCTAAAAATGCAGAAAACTCAAAATTGACCTAGAAGTGGGACTCATTCACCACCCATGGAGAATGATTCCACTTTTGAATTTATAATTATTCAAAGGTGGAATCTGGAGCTCTCGGTCTACACTTTGATTATCTATAGGTGTTCACTTTCAAAACTCTGATTTTTGAACCTAAAAATGATTTTTTGTTGATATTTTGACTTCATAAATGAAGGGAAGACTTGAAAAACTTTTCAAATTGATCTTCAATGATTTCCAAGTGTGCAAGAGACCTAAATCTGCAAAAACACAAGACAAGAGAGAGATATGTTGGATGTTAGGGCATGGGGGTTTGCCTTGGTCAAACCCCTTTTAGGTAATTAAACCAAAATGATGAAAGAATGTAATGAAACATGCAATAATAGAATTGATTACCTTTCCATGATGTTTGATCTTGAAATTCTACAACAAAACATGAAGAATTTGTCCTCGAATGTCTGAAAATTGATCTTGAATGACTTGTAATGATGAAACCCTAAGTTGCTTGACTTGAGATGGAAGAATGATGGATGAATGAATGATAGGATATGTGAATTAGGGTTAAAATACTTATATTTATAGGCATTTCACCTATTTTACCCATTAATACCTCATCACAGGCCGACATGAAGTAATATTAAACTTAAATTTCACTTTTTCTCGCTCAAAGGTCAAAATTGGGCCAAATGGGACTCATTTGCCACCCATGGTAAATGGGTCCCACCTGGATGGGACTGATTTTCCATGGATGGCTAATGGGTCCCACAGGGGCCATTTTTCTAGCTAAGATGCCAGGAGATAAGGAAATAAGGTTTAAATTGCAACTTTATCAGTTATTTGATCAATTTAAGCCTCAAAATGCACAATATGGGTTAATAGGGGCATATTAGTAAAGATGTAAAGGTCAATTAGGGCTTGGGACACATAATTCAATGTGAAAGTGTAATTAAATACACTTTACAACACTAAAATGAGATCCACATAGCCTAGAAAGGCACAAGAACCAATGTGAATGTGCAAGACACATTGCAACACTAGTTTAACATTAATTTTAATTCACAATCCTTCTAAATTGATGTGATAATGTTATTAAACACATTTTATAATGTTGAATTAGGGATAAATAGGTTCATTAAGTCTAGAAAAGCATGAAAGTATCTTACAACACTTTACAACGCCTTTACAAGACGTCATTAAATGCATTTGAAAGGATCCAAGACCTAGTGTGGATGCATAAAATTCGTCACAACACCTGAATCAAGGCCTCATTAAGTCCAATTTATCATCAATTATTCCCATGTCAAGCAAGAGACCCTTTTTTCTACATCACACAAGCTTATTGTTGTTTAACCCGACATGATATTTTTACATAATTATAACCCTTGGATTAAACTTTCTAAATAATATATTTATAATTATTTTATTTAACTATTATATTTATATTCTATTTTTTAATGAATATAGGTTTCGAACAAACATAAAGGTCTCAATTCAACATTGATAGACAAAGCAAAAAAAATCTTTGAAAAAATGTCTACCCTCTAAAGTAATGTCTTCATTTCAACAATCTTTTTAAAAATATATATACAAATAAAGCTTTACATGATGGAAAAATATTATTTTAAATTATATTATTAAATCTAAATTAAAAAATTAATAATAAATAAAATATGTAACAAAAAAAAAAGCCTAAATATAATTATTAATGATCTATATTTAAAAAGTTACATGAACTAATCTTTTTTTTAATATTATGCTCGATGGGAAATTATCACTCATTATAAATACTATAAAGTATAAGAGACAAACTTTATTAATAAATATTTAAAATATTAGATAAACTATTTTTTAATTTTCTTAAAAATATATATTTAAAATCTACACACAAAACCTCAAAAAATCACTTGTTTGTATTGTCTTCAAATTATTAATAATGTGCTTGCTATAGATGATATATAAATTAAGTTTTTGACTTAAAATGTTGATTTGAGTGTTCCACTTAGACTTTTAAATGGGACATAAATTTATGCTTTCACCTAAAGAGATGCATGAATAGTAGCAAATTGAAACCCTACATGCCTAAATAGGTTGAAATATAAAGTAGGAATACGCATGATATGTGAATAAATAAAATAAATATATAGGAGTAGAGAGTAGTTTATATTTGATTTCATCTATAGGGTTAAGAATGAAAGAAAGTAAAATTCATGTAGACTTGTCATGTTTTGGTTGATGAAGGTGAACTATTACCAACAAGGAAAAAGGAAGTTAGAAAACCATCACACTTGCGAGATAAGATTGAAATTATTGTGAAATCCACTAGAAGTTGTAGAGTTGTAACAATCAATGGTTTGCATAGTAGTCATGAAATTTAAAAAGGAAATGAACAAACTATTTTATAAGATTTGAATAACGTGTGAGGAAAAGGAAAGTGAGAAATGAATTATTACAACAATAGGCATTCCCTTAGTGGAAATCACTCAGAGAAGTTTGATGGAAAATATTGAAAGGACTGTTGTTGAATCAATCTTGTTCATAGCTTTTATAAAATAATCCGTCATTAGATGTTGATTTTGACATGTATAGTTATTTAGTGCATAGTTATCTTTTCTCCTTGAATATGAATAACTATATCTCAAGACTATTTAAAATTTACCATTTACATAAAAACATAAAATTAACTTTTTCATTCCATTTACATTTTTTTAAAACTATTTTTGCTACGTAATTTTTTAAATTATTTTTTATTTTTTCAAGTTATCTTTAATACTCAAGTACCCACCCCTTTGATATCTTCACTCATATCCTTTTTGGTTACCACATTAGTAGCAACAGATAGAAATGGCATCAAGGTAAATGTAGTTTCAACACTATTGCTCTAAAAATATCAAATAAGATAAATTTAATATAAATATGTGATGGCCATGTAATTTAATAATAAGAAAATGGAAGGGTTACTTAATTTATAAGACAAGGCAAGTGAGAGTAAAGTGCATGGAAATGATAGCTACACAAACAACCAAATCTACTTTCTTAGCAAACCAATTAGACAAAATAATTGAATAGCTATAATTAATAACCCCATAAATTTTGACAAGAAGGGAGACATGAAAGTCCTTAAATTTTGAACATAAATGACTACCATTTCCAAATATAAAATTTTATATTGTGTATAGGCAATTTAGAGCTCAAGGGTATGTGCACCAATCTGTGACACAAAAAAGATGTCACTTTTATTTTTTACTCAAAATGACCATTTGGCAAGCATCAAATTTGGCAATCGCCAAATGGCTTGGATGATCAAGCCTAAAGCTTGGTGTTTCCCTAAGAAACCCATTTCGTGAGCGCCAAATTTGGCGCTAGCCAAATGTGAATGCTAAGTTTTTAGAATGCATTTTGTTGAAGTGTTTCTTTTTTCTTTATCTTTGTTGTTCTCTTTCTCTGTCAGTGAAACTATATACCTGAAATAAAAATTTATGTTGATATTTACATATGGACATTTACTTTCTTATACTTTAAGTTATATTTCATGTATATAGTTTCAGGATGTTTGAGAGTGGGTTTGGATATTTTGGAGTTATAATGCAAATTCTAGTTTTTGGAAGATCTTATAATTTTTTAGATAGTCAAATTTTAGTAATCAGGAGGTCAAATTTCAGTAATCAGCAAGTTATATCATCTCTCTCTCTCTCTCTCTCTCTCTCTCTCTCTCTCTCTCTCTCTCTATCTCACTCATTGTTTATCTCTTATCCTTTAGACCTCTCTCTTTCTCTCACTCATTGTTTATCTTTTATTCTTTTATCCTCTCTCTTTCTCACTTGTTGTTTATCCCTTATTCTCTCTCTCTCTCTCTCTCTCTCTCTCTCTCTCCCCTCCCAAACCCCCTCTTTTCTCTTTTTTCACTCTCTCCAAACCCCTCTCTCTCCTTCCCTCTCCCTCTCCCCTCTTTTCTCACTCTCTCTCTCCTCCCCTCTTTCTCCTTCCTCTCTCCTTCTCTCTCTACTTCTCTCCCTCCCTCTCTCTCTATCTCTCTCCCTCCCTCTCTACTTCTCTATATCTAACCTATCTCACTTTAATACCAAGTGGTATCAAAGAGAGAGAAGGAAGGAGAGATAAAGAGGGGTAGTTGAGATAGATAGAAATAGAGAGAGAGAGAGAGGGGGGGGGGAGGAGAGATAGAGAGAGGGGGAGGGAGAGAGGGAGATAGATAGAGAGAGAGAGAGAGAAGTAGAAAGGGGAGGATGAAGTTGAGGGGATTGAGGGAGGGAGAGAGAAAGAGGTATAGAGGGATAGGTAGGTAGAGAGAAATAGAGAGGGAACGAGGGATGGAGAGAAAGATCAACAAAGAGAGGTAGCTAGAGAGAGGTAGGGGAGATAAAGAGGAGAGAAGGAGAGAGGGAGGGAGAGGTAAGGAGGGAGGGAGGGAGAGAGAGGTGAGATAGAGAGAGAGGGAGAGGTAGGTAGGGAGAGAGAGGTGAGATAGAGAGAGGGAGGGATAGAGAATAGATATAGAGCTGGAGAAGTGAGAGAGAGGTGATAGAGATAAGAAGAGAGGTAATGAGGAAGGTGGAGAGATTGAGAGAGTGAAAGAAGAGAGAGACAGAGAGAGAGGGGGGGGTGAGATATAGAGAAGTATATAGGGAAGGAGAGAGAGAGGGGGAGGGAGATAGAGAAGATTAGAGAGGGAAGGAGGGAGGGAAGGAGAGAGAGAGACGTGATATAGAGAGAACTAGAGAGGGAAGGGAGAGAGAGAGAGCGAGAAGAGCTCAAGGGAGAGAGTTGGATAAAGGGATGGAGATAGTGAGAGAGAGGTCTAGAGCATAAGAGGAACAATGAGTCAGATAGAGAGAGAGAGAGAGAGAAAGATGATACAACTAGCTGATTATTGAAATTTGACCTCCTGATTACTAAAATTTGACATACTGATTACTGAAACTTGACTAAGTTTGAAAAATTATAAGATCTTCCAAAAACTATAATTTGCATTATAACTCAAAGAGATCTAAAACCACTCTAAAATGTCCTGAAACTATATAGTTTCACTAGAAGAGAAAGATGACAAAAAACACTTCCACAAAATACATTCTAAATACAAAGGAAAGAGTGTAAGGAAGGGAAAAGGAAGGAAAATATGAGCAGGAAGAGGAAATTAATGAGGGGTAGATGACACGCTAAGGAGAAGAGGATGGATGGGAAGAAGATGAAACAAATGGAAGGACTATAAAAGAGACTAGTTGGATGGAAGATGAGAGAAAGAAAAGTGTGAAGGGTGACCAAGCAAAAGCATATCAACTCACCATTAAAATGTCAGGATAGTGGATTCCCTTATTCCAAGTTGATTCACTCCTCTTCTAGTTATTTTATATTATTGTTATCACTTAAATATTATTGGAATGCCATCCTAAAGATTTTGTAACCTAGGGTAGAAATGTTGTCTATTATTACCACAAAAACTAGACCCTTGCTAGACACAAATCACCTCTGAGTAACTCATTTCACCTACCCTCTACTCCTTCTACACCTCTATTCAACCATCATCCTTAATTAGGGAGAAGATCATCATACTCTAATATAGGATCAAATATTTATAAAATGATTATACACATGACAGATTAATCTATACACTATGGGGATTGACATCATTGTTTGGGTGGTTCCGGTTTTGGTCACATTGTTGCAAGAACTACCGATTGGCATTGTCTTTACTATGTATCCTATCATGATTAGATTTTTGTTTATTCATATAGGAATAAATTGGGACTCACCCTAAATTCAAAAACATGATGAAAAATCTGATTGAAATCCCACTACCATGATATACAGATATTTTACACCTAAATCATTGTGGTTTATGTAGTCTTATATGTAAATGGTAATCGATTCTATGGGACTTAGTTGATGACCTTATATACCAAAAATAATTTACAGTATGAGTCTGAACCAATTTCATTTCATCCTGTTATATTTGGGTGGTAGTCTACCATCAACTAGATGTTGAAATGTAACCTTTTCCCAAACATGCAGGAATTTATAACTTTAAGAGATGTCTACAATCAAGGAAGAAATTTCACTGAGATAATCTTTGTATTAATTTTTATTATTATTGTGCTCCATAATTTCACCATAGCCCTTTATAAAGGTTGTGTGTGCTTGCTTTAGGATTTCACCAATGTTTAATCATAAGAGTTTCAGTTTGTAGAACATTGTGATAAAAATATATTAAAAGAAAGTAGGCTATGACTATTTATGAATAACATTATTAAGCTAGTACATGTTGATCTAGGTTGTATAAACAATATTTGTAATACTATTATTGGCTTCATGAGTAGAGATCGGCTATAGTTATCATAAAATGATAAAACATTAATATATCAATGATTATCATAATGATTAAACATTTATTGAAAGACTAATATAATATTTTACACTTAGCACAATATGGTTGTAATTCAAGTTTAGTGTTCATGTTTATTATTGGTTTCTTAGTATTAGTGTATGAATGTTGAAAATGAGAGATTGATTATGCATCCTTGGAGAACTCTAAACCATGTTTGAACTTTAAATTCATAAATAGTGATAATTTATCAAGTAAAACTTGTAAATTTATACACCCTATCGAGATCATGACAATGACATAAACTTGATGACCTCACCTTCATCTTAGATACACGTATTTTAGCACTTATGCCTGCGTTTTGTATTCTAAGTGTTTAAAGATAATGAATGACTCCAATGAATGACAAGGTCTATAATAAATCTATAGATGTCATTGAACTAAATATTATGTAAATTTTATGTGTGTGTAACTTAGTGGGTACCTCTATTAGGTTACGAACATGGGTGAAGCTATTGTCAAAGCATATGGATATAGGTCAGTTAGGATTTGGTAAAATGTAAATTGCTCTAACTTTTGTAGTTGAAATCCTATCAAATTAGTAAAAAGGGGAAGTGTGGTCATGAGGGTTATCAAATGAAGCTTATTAAGAGACCTAAGAATTTGGGTTTTTTATCTATCTAAACCATGCCATCTTTATATGCTTATAGGATAATCGTTTAAGACTAAATTATTTTATTTTCAAAGGGTTTGATCTTCTAACTATACAAACGGGGAAAGTGACCTATATTCTTACCTTAATATTTTACATGAAATGAGATGGATTAAAAATATAATCGCATAGACCTCTTCATATATTATGAATTAGGAACATAATTACCTAATCTGAGTTTTGGATTATGGTTGCCTAAGAATGTAAGTGATGATAACTTATTTTTGTGGCACTAGAACTACCTTGTACTAAATATATTTAATGTTACAAGTTGATACTCTTAGTAACCCACTTTGGTTTAGGAATATAGACTTTTATATGAATACAAGATATATATGGACCCCTTGGGTATAAGAACCTCAAAATTGAATCTATCATGTGAATTTTAAATGGAAATGCTTTCCTATGGGTTTTTGGAAACCAAGGTAATTCAAGTTAAGTAATAAGCTAGGCCCCTATGCTGACAAGACAAAACCTTGGTTATGGGAACTTGTGTATAGATGTCCTTGAGAGACTTTGTAAGGAGAACTATGTGTGACTTTGATTCATTTGGAAGTGGGTACCTGGGTGGTCCTTGGGCGAAAGATACCTTTGTGACCTCAAGTCTATAGGGGGATAACTCCAAGGGTTGGGGTTGTTCCTAATTGGTTTGACCTCTCTTTAGTAGGCTTCAATTTGAGGCTAAAATGGGTATAGAATAGGCATGAATGAGTTAAGGAAATCTAATAACCTATATTGTATACATGATGTACTTATGAATAGCAAATGAATGTCGTAAAAATTCAAGAACTTTATAATTGGCATTTGAATAGATGTATATGTTGGGTAAAGTCTATCTCGTGTTAGTTCCATGTAACTTGTATGTGTTATGAAAATTGACTCCATGTTTAGAGGTCTCTATGTATAGGCATGTGTATCTCTTGATTGTGATTGTGATTCATGTTATGTATGACTCGCCCAAGAGTGAACCTCCAAGATATTTGAGTAGTGATAAGCAGTAATTGGGCCATGCCAATGACCGACATTTGGGCTATTGCTAGGAACTAGTCGACATTCACCTAGTTCATGGAGGTAAAGGTTGGTATGGGCTACCCTAGTTATGATTATGATATAGTAACAGTTGCACAAGTAGGGACCCATCCATGTGTGTAACGGTAATATGAGGCTAACTGTTATATCAAGGGGGTTCATTGGTTGTCACTGAGGGCACAGAAGTGACCAATGCCAACTTTTACTTGGGATTGTGAAAAATATAGCTGACAATATCACTAAGATCACAAGGTGGTATATGTTGAGAGCTACTTCTTCTTGAGTGGATAAAATTATCTTTGGTGGCCTATAGGTGATTGAAGTTGGAATCCATCGCGCTATGGTAGGTTTACTACTTGGGGAAAGCCTTGGGATGGTGGACGGACCTGCGATGTAGTATGAGATGCACCAAATCCCCTTCCCAATTGTCAAATTCTATACTTAGCCTTGTAGGGTTGAGGATGAACCTGCAATGTAGTATGGGATGCACCGAATCCTCTTCCCATTTGTCCAATGGTGTAGAAGATCAAAGGAAAGGGTAGGACCCACAATCTAGTGCATAATGCATCAATATTCTTTCTATTTGGGATGCATTATGGACATGTGTTAGTCAACCATTGTGATGTATGTTGGAGCTCGTCACTATGTATTTGTGATGTATGTTGTAGCTTGTCACTGTGTATGTGATGTATGTTGGAACTCATCACTATGTATTTGTGATGTATGTTGGAGCTTGTTATTGTATATATGTGATGTATATTGGAGCTAATCACCGTGTGTGTGATGTGTTGGAGCTAGTCATTATGTATTTGTGATGTATGCAAGAGATAGTCACTAATGTAATTGTGATATGCATATGATCCAAGAATTGTTGTACTTGTGATGTGCAAATGAGATAGTCACAGTTGTACTTGTGATGTACATATGAGCTAATCACCAATGTACTTGTGATTTGTGTATGATCTAGTCATTTTTGTATGTGTGATGTGTATGAGCTAGTCAGCTTGTGTACATGGAGGTATTATCACGACAGTCAATGTATATAATCTTTTGAATTAAGGTATGAATGACCCCTTGCGAATATTGTGAATTTTTGTACAATCATGTTTGGTAATGTTCGTTATGGACCCAACACTTGATAGCAAGTTATTATTAAAGTTATTATCATTATATTATTTAATTGGCTAAGTTGATAGATTACATGTATTTAATTAATAGTTATGGGTTAAAGGAAAGATCATAGGTCTCATACAAGAGGAGAGATTGAACTCCCTCTAACATTGTTGGGAAAACTACGAAGCCTCTAATTCCAATGAGGGGATACATAGGCAGGGTCACCATGAACCCTTGAGGTTTAGGTCTAGGTCTAGGAATGACCCTAGCCATAGGAGCTTAGCACTTTTGAGTGTGAGCATATAAGTAGTGATGTTGATTTGTTTTCACCATGGTAAATGAAGGAGTTTTGGAATCAACACTTCTGACTTAGATGAAAGATGTTTGGTTGGTTAAGTTGGTAGTGATGCTAATTGAACTAAAAAATATGTTATACTTGAGATGGGGACTTTACATTGGTATCAAAGCAACTAGGTTCAAACACTAGGCCTATGAGGCTCACTTGACTCTTGAAAAAGTATACTACCTCGCACTACTAATCGACCATAACTAAGTTGGCCTCTTGGTATGAGGTAGTTGCCTTGAACTTCTTCAATCAACTTTTAAGCTTTTGAGAATTGTTGGCTAGTCCTAACAAAGACAATCTAAGGGGTGCAAAAGGGAATACAAATATAATAATTGTAAAAGAAAATTAGAGCGCACAATGAAAGGTATTGGTATTTGATTCCCATAAACCAATTACTAGATGGGATTTCACACCTTGTTATGTGGTAATTGTCATAGCATATTTAAAGGTAATTTTGAAAAGGAGGTGTATTTGACTACCAAGATTGGTAATTGATAGTATTTTGGAACTTTGCAAGGGTTAACTAGTAAATTTGTGTACCCAATGGTATAATATAGATGCCCTTTAACAAATATCAACCTATAAATTCAAATGGAGGAATGGATTAAGTAAAAATGCTTGCTCAAGGGTATATTATCAACAAGAATCTTCTTGAATATTATAAAAATTCATTTTTAATTGATCAAATTAGGGAAAAGGGGACCACTTGAGAGGCAAGAATAAGGGGTTCAAAAGATGTTAACTTGGCTAGTAACCCAAAATTTTGAAAAAAATAGATCAAATGTGACAATTTAATAAGTTGGGATGACTTATCCCAAAGGTGGAAGGATGTCACATCCCTATCAATGAGGACCCTTTCCATGTGGGCATTACAAGGTCAGCAAAACAAATATAAACGAAATCAGGTGGGGACATGAAGCTTTCTACTAACCACCCAACAAAGTTACGACGCCATTTATGTTGCCACCTATCCTATTGTCGATTAGGAGACAAATCAAAATAAATGGGAATGGCACAGGTATACAAGGGAATGGTCACATAACTATTTAGCATGGAATCCTTTCCCTAGAGCCATCCCAAAAAGAAAAAAATGTCAAGTTGCATGGATAAAAAATGGCAACTGGTAGTCTTTAAATCTCTGTGACCCCTCATTCTGCAAATTTGAGCTTTTCCTTTGGGAGAAAAACATAGAGGGAGTGAGAAAAAGAAAGGAGTTCACATGTGGGAGAGGGAAGGCAAATTAGAGGTGGTTTTGGAGTAGCTCAAAAGTAGAAAAAAAGGAAGAACATGCGCAGGAAGAGAAGAAGGTAGGAAGTGAGCAATAGAGGCTTTACTTGGAGAAGAAAAAAATCAAGAATGATGAAAGGGGAAGAATAGAGGCTATGGCGCTAGGAGAGGACGAGAAAAAAATCACAAAGGAAGACAGAGAGAGAATGTGTGGGAGAAGGTTCAGGCATAAAATACAGAGGAAAGGGTGTAAGGGAGGGAAAAAGAAGGAAATTGTGAGTAGGAGGAGGAAATAGACAAGGAAGATGACACGCTAAGGAGAAGAGTATGTATGGGAAGAAGATGAAACAAATGGAAGGAATATCAAAGAGACTAGTTGGATGGAAGATGGGAGAAAGAAAAGTGCGAAGGGTGACCAAGCAAATGCAGATCAACTCACCATTAAAATTCCAGGACAGTGGATTCCCTTATTCCAGGTTGATCGTCTCCTCTTCTAGTTGCTTTATATTGTTGAACATATCACTTAAATATTGTTAACACACCGTCCTGAAGATGTTGCAACCTTGGGTAGAAATATTGTCTATTGTTACCATAAAAACCAGACCCTTGCTAGCCGCAAATCACCTCTGAGCAACTCAGCTCGCCTACCCTCTACTCCTCTACACCTCTATCTGACCATCGTTTCTTAATTAGACAGAAGATTATCATATTGTAATATAGGATCAAATATGTATAAAATGATTATGTACATGACAGATTAATCTATACACTACGGGAATTGACATCATTGTTTGGGTGGTTCCAGTTTTGGTCACATTGTTACAAGAACTACCAATTGGCGGTGTCTTTCCTATGTATCCTAGAATGGTTATGTTTCTGTTTATTCATATAGAATGAAATTGGGAATCACCCTAAATTTGAAAACATGATGAAAACTCTGATTGAAATCTCACTACCATGATATATACATATTTTACACCTAAATCATTGTGGTTTATGTAGTCATTATATGTAAATGGTAATCGATTCTATGGGACTTAGTTGATGGCCTTATATACCAAAAAAATTTACAGTATGATTATGAACCAATTTCATTTCATCCTGTTATATTTGGGTGGTAGTCTACCATCAACTAGATGTCGAAATGTAACCTTTCCCCAAACATGCACAAATTCATAACTTTAAGAGATGTCTAGAATCAAGGAAGAAATTTCATTAGGATAATCATTGTATTAATTTTTATTATTATTATGCTCCATAATTTCACCATAGACCTTTATAAAGGTTGTGAGTGCTTGGTTTAGAATTTCACCAATATTTTATCATAAGAGTTTAAGTTTGTAGAAGATTGTGATAAAAATCTATTAAAAGTAAGTAGGCTATGATTATTTATGAATAGCATTATTAAGCTAGTACATGCTGATTTTGGTTGTATAAACAATATTTGTAATACTTTTATTGGGTTCATGAGTAGAGATCAACTATAGTTATCATAAAATGATAAAACATTAATATGTCAATGATGATTATAATGATTAAAAATTTATTGAAAGACTAATATAGCATCTTGCGCTTAGCACACTATTGTTGTAATTCAAGTTCAACGTTCATGTTTATTCTAGGTTTCTTAGTATTAGTGTATGAATGTTGAAAATGAGAGATTGATTATGCATCCTTGGAGAACTCTACACCATGTTTGAACTTTACATTCATAAATATTGATAATTTATCAAGTACAACTTGTAAAATTATACACCCTATCGAGATCATGACAATGGAATAAACTTGAGGACCTCACCTTCATCTTGGATACATATATTTTATTACTTATGCCCATGTTTTGTATTCCACATGTTTAAAGATAATGAATGACTCCAATAAAGGGCAAGGTCTATAATTAATGAATAGTTGTTATTGAACTAATTATTAAGTAAAGTTTATGTGTGGGTGACTTAGTGGGTACCTCTATAAGGTTATGAACATGGGTGAAGCTATTGTTAAAGCATATGGATATAGATCGGTTAGGATTTGGTAACATGCAAATTACTCAAACTTTTGTAGTTGAAATCCTATCAAATCAGTAAAAAGGAGAAGTGTAGTCATGAGGGTTATCAAATGAAGCTTATTAAGAGACCTAAGAATTTTGGTTTACTATCTATCTAAACTATGCCATATTTATATGCTTATAGGATAATCCTTTAAGACTAATTATTTTATTTTCAAAGGGTTTGATCTTCTAAATATACAAAAGGGGAAGGTTACCTATATTCTTACCTTAATATTTTACATTAAATGAGGTGGATAAAAAATATAATTTTATAGACCTCTTCATATAAATTATGAATTAGGAACATAATTACCTAATCTAGGTATTGGATTATGGTTTCGTAAGAATGTAACTGATGATGACTTATTTTAGTGGAACTAGAACTACCTTGTACTAAACATATTTAATATTGCAAGTTGATACTCTTGGTAACCCACTTTGGTTTTGGAATATACACTTTTATATGACTACAAGATATCTATGGACCCCTTGGGTATAAGAACCTCACAATTGAATCTATTATGTGAAATCTAAATGGAAATGCTTTCCAACAGGTTTGTGGAAACCAAGGTAATCCAAGTTAAGTAATAAGCTAGGCCCTTATGTTGACAAGACAAAAGCTTGGTTATGGTAACTTGTGTGTAGATTTCCTTGAGAGACTTTGTAAGGAGACCTATGCTTGACTTTGATCCATTTCAAAGCAGGTACGTAGGCAATCCTTGGGTGAAGGATGCCTTTGTGACCTTAATTCTGTAGGGGGATAACTCCAAGGGTTGGGGTTGTTCCTAATTGGTTTGACCTTCTCTCTTTAGTAGGCTTTGGTTTGAGGCTAAAATGGGTATCAAATAGGCATGAATGAGTTAAGGAAATTTAATAACCTATATTTAATACATGATGTGCTTATTAATAGCAAATAAATGTTGTAAGGGATTTAACAACTTTATAATTGATATTTGAATATATGTATATGTCAAGGGTAAAGTCCATCTCATGTTGGTTCCATGTAACTTGTGTGTGTTATGAAAATCGACTCCATATCTAGAGGTCTCTATGTATAGGCTTGTGTATCTATTGATTGTGATTATGATTCATGTTATGTATGACTCGCCCAAGAGTGAACCTCCAGGATATTTGAGTAGTGACAGACAGTAATTGGACTGTGCCAATGACTAGCGTTTGGACTACTACTAGGGACTAGATGACATTCACCTAGTTCATGGAGGTGAAGGTTGTTATGGGCTACCTTGGTTATGATTACGATATGGTAATAGTTGCACGAGTAGGGACCCATCCATGCAGGTAATGATAATTCAAGGCTAACTATTGTATCAAGGGGGTTTATTGGTTGTCACTAAGGGCATGGAAATGACCGATGCCAAGTTTTACTTGGGATTGTGAAGAAGATAGTTGACAATATCACTAAGAGCACAAGGTAGTATATGTCAGGAGATACTTCTTCTTGGGTGGACAAAATTATCTCTGGTGTCCTATAGGTGATTTAAGTCAAAATCCATCAAGTTATGGTAGGTTCACTACTTGGGGAAATCCTTGGGATGGTGAATGGACCCGCAGTGTAGTATGGGATGCACCAAATCCCCTTCCCAATTGTCAAATTCTATACTTAGCCTTGTAGGGTTGAAGATGTACCCATGGTGTAGTATGGGATGTACGAATTCCTCTTCCCATTTGTATAATGGTGCAAAAGTCCAGAGGAAAGGATAAGACCCATGGTGTAGTGCACAATGCACTAATATTCTTTCTATTTGGGATGTATTATGAACATGTGTTAGTCAACCATTGTGATGTATGTTGGAACTCACCACTATGTATTTGTGATGTATGTTGGAGCTTGTCACTGTGTATGTGATGTATGTTGGAGCTTGTCACTATGCATTTGTAATGTATGTTAGAGCTCATTATTGTGTATCTATGATGTATATTGGAGCTAGTCACTCTGTGTGTGACATGCTAGAGCTAGTCATTATATATTTATGATGTATGCAAGACCTAGTCACTAATGTAATTATTATATGCATATGAGCCAGTCATAGTTGTACTTGTGATGTGCAAATGAGGCAATCACAATTGTACTTATGATGTACATATGAGCTAATCACCAATGTACTTGTGATATGTGTACATGATCTAGTCCACGTTGCATGTGTGATGTGTATGAGCTATTCAACTTGTGTATATGGAAGTATGATCGTGACAATCAATGTATATGATCTTTTGAATTAGGGTATGAATGACCCCTTGTGAATATTGTGATTTTTTGTACACTCATGTTTGGTAATGTTCGGTATGGACCCAACACTTGATGGAAAGTTATTATCAAAGTTATTATCATTATATTATAATTGGCTAAGTTGATAGCTTACATGTACTTAATTAATAGTTATGGGTTAAAGGTGAGATCGTAGGTCTCATACAAGAGGAGAGATTAAACTCCCTTTGACATTGTTGGGTGAATTGTGAAGCTTCTAATTCTCACGAGGGGATACGTAGGCGGGGTCAACATGAACTCTCAAGGTTTAGGTCTAGGTCTAGGAATGACCCTAGCCATAGGAGCTCAACACTTTTGAGTGTGATTACATAAGTGGTGACGTTGATTTGTTGTCACCATGGTAAATGAAGGACTTTTGAAATCAACACTTTTGACTGAGATGAAAGATGCTTGGTTGGTTAAGTTGGTTGTGATGCTAATTGAACTAAAAAAAATTGTTGTACCTAAGATGGCGATTTTACATTTGGGAAATACCAACCTAAAGGGTTGGATGACCATTTCATGTGAAGGACATGATTTTGTGAAAAGGTAACAAAAATTCACACATTTTTGGTCATGCTCTCCATCAGGTTTGCACATGTTTCAATGCAAATTTATAAAGCTAAGTTGTGATGACATTAGGATCTCTCTTAGCTATCTAACCATATAAAAAAAGAAGAAGTTTTGATTATGTTAAGGTTTTCATTGATAACTTCTCTTGTTAGTGCCTCCATTTTTTGTAAAAAACCAACATGTGCTAGTTTGGGTATAGATTTTTACTCGTTCATCGAATTTTGAAAAAAATTACATTTTTAGAAACTAGAATCCATTCTACATATATTGAAAAAAAAAATTGATTAGTTTTCAAAAAAATTAGTGGGGAGCATGCTCAATTTTTTTCTTTTTAAGATGTGTCCACTTCAAAAATTAGTAAAATATTATATATATTCATTAAAAAATTAGTCAAAAAACTTGGCATAAACTACATGGTGTTAGCTAATTTCTCACCGAAGTGATTTTTGAAATTCTAAAAAAAAGTTAATATTTAGGGGTAGCACAATAGCCACTATTCTATTTTTTGATAAAAAAAGGACCACTTTGTGTGCTTCCCCTTTTTCAAACCCTTATTCTTCACAATTTTTTTAAAAAAAGTTTTGAAAGTAGATTCAAAGCACTACAACTCTTATTCTTGTTGCATCTTCAAATTTTGAGTGTAACTATCTTCATTTTCTCATGAACATCAAACTTTGTTGATTTCAGAAAAAGAAAAAGAAAAAAAAAGTGGCATCTTAAGAGCCATTTTTTTGTCACAACTTGGTGTACATATCCTCAAGCCCATGTATACCAATCTTACTTGTACTAATTTTCAAATGTTCTTGAAACTTTTACTTAAGGACAATAGATGATTTTTCCACGTAAACTTCTTAAATATCTTAGTTTGTAAGAGGGAAGTTATAATCTTGTGTAGATAGGGAAACTACTAATGGAGAGGTTATTTATAAAATAACTATATACTTCTAAACAATGTAGATTAGGATTACAATTAGGGTTCAATTAATGTGATGATTCAATTAGGGTTCAAGATTAGGGTTAAGGTTATGGTTAGAGTTATGGTCAGGGTTCAACTAGAGATAGGGTTAGTGTTAGGGTTCTAGGAAAATGCCTAGGGTTAGTATTAGGGTTCAAGGAAAATTCTCAAAGTTAGGGTTAAGGTAAGGGTTTAATAGGTTTATGTTCAACCGAGGTTTAATTAGGGTTAGGGATATAAATTAGGGTTCAATTAGGGTTAGGGTTATGATTAGGTTTCAAGTAGGGTTTAGGTTCATTTAAGGTTAATATTCATTTTTTATCAGGGTTCAATTAGGGTTAAGGTTATTGTTATAGTTCAACCAAGCTTTAATTAGGGTTAGGTTCAATTATGGTTAAGTTTGAATAAAGATTACATTTATGTATAGATTTAGGTTTAGGATTCAATTAGGGCTGCAGTTTTGGATATGGTTCACTTAAATCAACCCTAACCCTAATTAAAGGTTAACCCTAACCCTAAACCCAAACCTAAATCTTGCAATAATTATAATTCTAATCCTCACCCTAACCCCAACCCTAAAACTAACACTAATTCTAACCCTAACTCTAACTCTAATCCTAGCCCTAATTAAACCCTAACTCTAACTCAAACTTTCATCCTATCCCTAATTCTATCTTTAACCCTAACCTTAACCATAATCTTAACCATAACCTTAACCCCAACCCTTACTCTAATTCTAACCCTAACCCTAACCCTAACCTTATTGCTAACCCTAACTCCAATTTTAACCCTAAAGTTAATGGTAACCCTAATTCTATCAATAATTGTAACCATAACCCTAATTCTAATTGTAACTTTTACCCTAACCCTAACCCTAACCCTAACTCTAACCTCTAACCACAACCATAACACTAACTCCAATCATAACCATAACCCTAATTTTATCTCTAATACTAACGCTAACCCTAATCCTAACCATAGCCCTAACCCTAGTTCCCTAATCTTAATTATATCCACAACCATAACACTAACTCTAATTATAACCTCAATAGTAATAAATCTAATTGTAACCCTAACCCTAACAATAACCATAACCCTAACCCTAACCCTATCCCTAACCTTAAACCTAATCCTAATCCTAACCCTAACCCTAACTATAACATTAACCCTAAACTAAACTTTAATTGTAACCATAACCCTAACCCTAACACTAACCCTAATTATATGTTTAACCATAACCCTAACCCTAAACCTAACCATAATCCTTTATTTAACAATAACCCTAATCTTAACCCTATTTGCAAACTTAACCTTTAACCAAACCTTAACTATAACCATAATCCTAATATTAACCCTAATTATATCCCTAACTATAACCCAAACCCTAACCCTTACCATAACCATGATTGTAACCTTAACCCTAATTCAATATCTAATTGTAACCCTAACCCTAATTCAATCTCAAATCATAACCCTAACCCTAACCCTAAACTTAACCTAACTAGGTATCCCTAATTATAATCCTAACCCTAACCCTAACTATAACTATAACCTTAACCCTAATATTAACCCTAACCCAAATTCAAATTCTATCTATAATGCTAACGTTATCCCTAACCCTAACCCTAATAATTTTATCTTCCATGTTGTGCTATGAATGCTACTAGCATATATATTTTTAATAATATATATAAAAATGTCGAGAGATATCATTCTCAAGGCATCTATTTTTAATCGATTTCTCAAATAAAAGTACAATAGACACCTTGAGAAGGATTAGATCTCAATGTTTTCATATATATTATTAAAAATATATATATGATAGTCTTTGATGTAGTGACATGATATTGATGCTAGAGTGCAAATAATACTTTCTAATATGTTTCAATGATCAAAATAAATGATATTATTTGATTATCACTATTATCATAAGGTGTGTCCTTAAATAAAATATCCTAGGTGCTTGATTTTAAGTACTTGGCATGTGAGCCAATAAATAATTGTTAAATTATTTGAAAAGGTTGGCTTAGGCAAGTGAGAAAAGAGGTTTGAATCATGGGTATCAAGCCTTAGGAGCAATTTTGTCTAGGGTTTCCAAGAAAGGAAAAACTTATCTTCTTTCTAAGGTGAAGGATATTAGATGTAGACGATAGTTTTAGGAATGGAGTCAACTTAGGCACATAATATGACAAATTAAGCATTACAACAATATATTTACCATAAAGCCTAAAGTGAGTGTAAATTAATAAGATAAAAGTGGGGTACATGAGCTTTTCTTCTCTACAATTAACCACCCACATTGAATTATCAATCCAACTTCAAATGAGTTCCCTAATCATAACTACTTAATTGAAGGTGACTTCTAGCATAAATGTATGCCTACTCAACATATTATAAATAATTTAAGAGCAAAGATACTAATATAATTACAATAATCTATAAAAATGTAAAGTCTATTCTCTTTGTCTTATTCACACATGAAAACTTGTCAAAGTACACTAATATAGGTTTAGATTTAATCTATAACAAAAGTTAGTATTTTTTCTTCCTTATTCGCACATGAAAATGTTGAAGTGTACTAAAATAAGTTATATTATAGCTATTTAAAAAGCCAATATTTTTTCTTTCTTATTTATACATAAAATGTTAAAGTATATTAAAGGGTTGTAACTCAATTGGTGAGAATGATAGTATGTTCTTTGGTTATACCATCCACTAAGGTTCAAATCCTCTCTATGTATGATTGAACTAGGTTCAAACTTTTATTGACTTTGATTGATTATTTTCCCTACTCTAGACAAATAATGACTTTTGGTTTAGATATCCCCTACTCTCGGTAAATTGTGACTTTTTGTTTAGATATCTGATTACTAATTGCTGATGGGTTCCTCCTACTCATAATAACTTAGATGAATAACTTTTAATTTAAATATATACTTATCATATTATAATCAATCGAGAAAAGAAAAGATATACTATTTATACAGTCCAATTATTAAAAAAAAGACAAAAACATAGAGTCAAAGTACTCATGCTACGTTGTCATCTAAAGCCAACCCACACGACCCGGTGGTGTTACTTGTGGCCGTTGAAGGGGGGTCAAAAATTGAGGACATAATATTTTATTAGCGACTAAATCTCAACTTTCGGCTAAATCCATCGACCCCGCCACAACAATTTTAACGGACCCTCCGAAAGCGAAGGATACCCGCATTAAGAGGCGAAAACCAAAAATCCATTTTCTTTTTCTTTGCAGAAATGGGAGGGAAAGCAGAATGAGAGGAGCAGTATCAGAGAATTGAAAATGAAAAAGGCTTTAAATACATCGTCTTCAAATCGAAATGTACAGGTATGTATGATGCGCAAGATCTCGCTTTGCTCTACTTTCTTTTCCATGTTAATAATAATAAAATGTATTCAATGTCACGCGTTCGAATCACGAAATATGATGGCAAGACTAACGGTCATGTTTCATATATTGTTTTGGTCAAATGCGCGTCCAGTATGCTGGATATCCACCGGCTGATGATTCAGAGAGATAGATTTATGCTTGTTTTCAAAGTAGAAAGTATCCGATGGAGCATGATGAAAAGATTTGTTTGTTGTCGGATAATATATCATTTGTATTTACACTTTTACTTTTGATTTGTCTCGTAAGGAATCTGCATTGAATTCACAACTGTAGGCAGTGCCTTTCTGATCTGGACGATGTAAGAGATTTGCTGGTTTTCTATAAGAATATCGTCTCCCTTCCAATCCACATTGCAATTGGAGATTTAGTCTTCCTCAAAATGATATTCATACTTTTCCTTTTGATTTGTCTCTCGTAAGGAATCTGCATTGAATTCACAACTGTAGTAAGTGCCTTTCTGATGTGGACGATGTAAGAGCTTTGCTGGTTTTCTATAAGAATATCGTCTCCCTTCCAATCCACATTGCAATGGGAGATTTAGTCTTCCTCAATGGAGCAGAAGCAGCATCAGCTTGAGCAGTGTATCAGGTAAACAATTCAGTACATACTGTGCATAAGTCTGCATTTTCAGAGATTTTTAATTTTTACCCTTGTTTGTTCCACGTTATTTTGAATAAGCAGATTGTTTTCTTATTTCGTTAGAAGTTTCTGTAATTGCTCTCTGATGCCTACGGACGAATTTCAATTTTTGAATGCGTATCCAATTTTCATAATTTGTTAATTTCCTTTTTTCTGTCTTACTGCTGAACTGTGTCGGCTTCACTTTAAAAAAATAGAGATGAGAGTTGTTTTCCCAGCGAGAAGTGTTTGGTGCAGAAAGAAGCCTGTGGATGCAATGCAATGTATCTTGTGAAGTTAGAGACCAGGGTTTTGGTACTGTTGTGAAATGAAATGGCTAGTAGTGTTTACTGCCATTGGAGTAAAATCAACTGTGATCCTTGTAATTGTAATTGCATGTTGGGTAGTGACTGCAACTCTTCACCACAGCGGTCTGTTAAGAGGAAGCTTGAAGGGCTCAACTTGAAATGTAATAACTCCTGCATTTCAGCAAGAGATGATGCAGTATCTACTGCAAAAGAAGATATTGTCTCCAAAGATATCACGGACTGCATCCATTGCTATCAGGAATGGAATGATTCCACAAAAGAGATTATTGAAGAATCTAGGAAGTTAACATATTTTGGAGAGTTACCAAAAACACTCATATCTGAAATATCAACAGAACAAGTTAATGGTAGAAGTTGTTTTTCTTTGACATTGCATGAGGAAAATGAAGGGTTTGATTCCTTACATAGCAATCTTCACTCCTCTTCCCCTTCACATATTGTTGATCACATTCCTTCAAAGAAAGTGCTCGTGGCAAAGAAAAATGCTCCAGGGAATGTGCCTGTAAAAGCTGAAAGCGATACTCACATGATGGAAGTTGAGAAAGAAGTGCATATATTAAGGGAGGCTCTTCGCGGCCAACATTACGCTTTACAGGATCTCTATACTGAACTAGAGGAGGAGAGAAATGCTTCATCCACTGCAGCAAATGAAGCATTATCCATGATTTTGCGCCTTCAAGGAGAAAAGGCTGCAGTGCGTTTGGAGGCCAATCAGTACAAAAGATTGGCTGAGGAAAAGATTGCCCATGATCAAGAATCCTTAGCATTCTTTGAAGAAATTATTTACAGGAAAGACAAGGAGATTGATGCTCTGGAGTATGAAATACAAGCATACAGACACAGATTGCTGAGTATTGGATTTGATGACCTTGAAATTGGAAAGATTCGATACCTGGAACGGTCTTATTCAAATGACAACACAAATACCAGGGATGGAGGTTGTGATAAGTGGATAAATTTGGACCAGGAATGCTCTGGTGGTCATGTTACTCTTGATTGGAAAACTTCAAATAATACACATTCACGAGATTTATGGAAGATACAAGACAAGAAAGGGAAGAGATGCATTTGCAAGAATGATCACACATGCTTGGATGATATGTGGAATGAGGACACAAATGCATTTGGTTCTGGTCAACCACAAAACCAACGGGGTGTGGCATGTTCAGAGGGAGTCACACATGGACAAGATAGAACCTCAGGCAACTCTAATAGGACTCAGCTAGAAGGAAACTGCATTTCCAGAAATGTGATTAAAGAATCTATCAGAGTTAATTCCAAGAATAGGAGTGATAACTATGCAAGACAAAGAACAGAGATTGATTGGAGACTAAAGCAAGGATTTGAGGACACTGAAGTGGAATCTGCTTTTACAAGACAGAGATCTAAAGTACAGGGTGCTGTCCATGAAAAAGGAATGAATACCCCAGAACTTTCCCCTAGAGGAAATAGTTTTACCCTTTGGGAGGACATAGAAAAATTAGAGGATCAGCTACAGCAGTTATCGAAGCGGAGAGGACTCAATTGTTGTGTAGAGGAGGAATGGGCATCAACAAGTAGGGAGCTCCAGAAAACAGTTGTATCTTACACTGCTAGTTTAAGGGAAGGAGCCAGGTCCCACTGGAGACTACCCTTAGACAACATCTTCATGTGTGGTGGTCTGATAAAAGAAACTGGGGTGCAATCTGCGGGGGATCCACAACTTTCAAACATGTGTGAAGAAAGCAAGGAGAATGCGGAACTACCGAAAGCTGATTCACAAGTCCCATTTTCAGAAATCAATCCTTCAAATCTCAAAGCTGCTAATAATGAAAGTGACTCAAGTCTCAATGTGCATGATGTTTATGTGATCCAGCAGGAATATGAAAGGAATGGAGAATTTATGTCTGACAAAGGGCATGCTTCGAATTTGGAACTGGAGGATGGGGATCGGCTTGGTAAACCAGATCCATTACCACAGAAATATCAAGAAATTAGTACTTTCTTGGACCCTAGTTCTACTGCAAGAAAGTCATTGCCGTCTTCATCACATAATGCCCATGAATCTAATGTAAGCAATAGTTTTTGCAATGCTTCATCGGGTGTTCCAATGGAGTTGATGCTTGACTTTTCTTCGGTTCAAGAAGAAGTTAAATGTTTCAGCAAGAGGCTTCAGACACTGGAGGAAAACGAAGAGTTTGTGAAGCAGGCAATTGTTTCGCTAAAAAGGGATAGAGAAGAATTATCTTTGCTGAAGGAGATATCTCAGCAGCTTCGTGAATTAAAAGAACCATTCAAGAGCTGTAAAGATGTGAAAAGTTCGCCTCCTCAAGAGGAGCAAGAGGATGTGTCAGTTGTCAGATTCATGGAGGTATGTTATATACGTTGCCAGCAGTGTTTTGTGTTTGGAATCAGTAGTTTGCTCAATGTTTGTTTGCTCTTCCTGTCAAATCAAATGATTAATGGTTCTCTTCAAAACTGGGTTTATGATCATCAATTCCTTTTTTTGCATGTAATAGTCAGTAGATTAAAAGCACTGGATTATAGTTATGCTCTTCCTTTTGATCATTATTGTTAGAGCTGCCCATACCCAAATTTGTCAGTTAAGTAATCACTTAAATGTTTGATAGTGTTGACATTTCTGTTTGTTCTAGTATGTTTTAGGGTCCAGATATTTTGTTAGTCTATATATGCATAATAAAATTTTAAGATATCACATAAGCTCTCTTTTCTCATTTATTAGGTTAACTGCTGAGAATGGCTTATGTTGTTTGACCTGTATGATGTTGACAAATAAAAAACAGTTTTTTTTTTAAAAGGTTTGATTTTGATTTTACTGGTTATTACATCAGACCATTCACTGCAGTTGTTCACTTTTGCAAATGCAAACATAGTTGATTTTTTATTGAGCTGGAGAAGGAAACATCTTCTAGAGTGTTGGATGCCTCTCACACATTTCCTAGGGGAGTTGGTTAGAGGATGAGGTGGGGACCATGCCCAAGACGTCTCCTATATGGCAGGCAATGTCTGAGACACCCCTTATCTTTTCTCTATCTGTTTGGAGATGGGTGTATGTTTCCCAAATTTTCCAGAGAAAATAGGCAGTCCTCAGCTAGCTCACTAAAACCAAAAGAAGAAATAAAACATGTCATATCTGTTAGAATTTGGAATCTCTTTGACAGTCCCAGGACTTGAAAACCTAAAAAATTAGCTCGCACATAAACACTTTAAGCATGCACAAACAATGGAGATACATTATTAGCAAATTAAAAAAATGTCTTACAGTATAGGAAGCACAAGCTCCCTCCTAAGACTACATCTTTTCTACCTTGAATCTCCTCTTGCATTCTCTTATTCTCTCTTGCCCTCCCTAGCTAAAATGGCTATGAGCATCTTGCTAAAATAGAAATTCAGGGTGGGAGAACTATTCAATGCAGGTAGTTGCAAAGAGGGTGTGGAGGTGCCAATTCATTGTAGACACCTGGAAAATTCATTGAGTACATGTTGACTTACATTCTAGATGGTAGGTGCACATGTTCATGCAAAGGACACATGTCCAAACTACTTAAAGTGTAAGTTGCTGGTTCTGGCATGGGTATGAGGTTCGGGTGCTGTTACAACACAATTTTTTTTTTCTTGGGTATGGTATGGCTGGGTATGGTTGTATTTTATTTATATATGTATGCAAATTTTTTTTAAAATATACAGAATTGAAAATAAATTTGATATACCATATAATAATAATGACATTTGAAACTTTGATAGTGTGATACTTCATCATTGATCAATGATAGTGATAAAGATAATATTAATTGTCAATTGATAGTTGAAAATTTCAATATTATTTCATATATCATATATGTCTAGGACTCCAGAGTCAAGATTCAAATGAAAATGATTACAATTACAAAATTTGAAATTAATACAATAAAAAAGTTGTATCTTAGTCTTCAACCTTCATCAAAAGCATCAAGATCGAATTCGTTGCTTGGTTCAGCATCATTTGAACCACAAGCTAATGGACTGCCACTCCCACTAGGTACATTGTGTGTAGGAGCTTTATCATCATCTACATTGACTCTAGCAAGCTCTACATTAGATGCATCCAAGTTTGTACATATCCCAATTCTTTGTTGCCCCCTTTAGGTGTTTTTTTAATATTCTAA
>VDFB02266846.1:0-28899 GCA_007258455.2 Sequoia sempervirens
ATTTTTTTGTTTATGTTTTGGGGGTTCAGTTGAACATAAAAGGTGGTTCAGCCAAACCATTGAGTTCAACCAAACCCGTTGAGTTTGGGGATAGGAAGAAAAATGAAATTTCCTTCCTCATAAAATTTGTAAACCACTATTGTGGTTTGACCCAACCTTAACCCTAATTCAATATCCAATCGTAACCCTAACCCTAGTTCAATCTCTAATCATAACTCTAACCCTAACCCTAAACTTAACCTAACTATGCATCCCTAATTATAATCCTAACCCTAACCCTAACTATAACTATAACCTTAACCCTAATATTAACCCTAACCCAAATTCAAATTCTATCTATAATGCTAACGTTAGCCCTAACCCTAACCCTAATAATTTTATCTTCCATGTTGTGCTATGAGTGCTACTAGCATATATATTTTTAATAATATATATAAAAACGTCAAGAGATATCATTCTCAAGGCATCTATTTTTAATTGATTTCTCAAATAAAAGTTCAATAGACACCTTTAGAAGGATTATCTCAATGTTTTCATAAATATTATTAAAAATATATATATGATAGTCTTTGATGTAGTGACATGATATTGATGCTAGAGTGCAAATAATACTTTCTAATATGTTTCAATGATCAAAATAAATGATATTATTTGATTATCACTATTATCATAGGGTGTGTCCTTAAATAAAATATCCTAGGTGCTTGATTTTAAGTACTTGGCATGTGAGCCAATAAATAATAGTTAAATTATTTGAAAAGGTTGGGTTAGGCAAGTGAGAAAAGAGGTTTGAATCATGGGTATCAAGCCTTAGTAGCAATTTTGTCTAGGGTTTCCAAGAAAGGAAAAACTTATCTTCTTTCTAAGGTGAAGGATATTAGATGTAGACGATAGTTTTAGGAATGGAGTTAACTTAGGCACATAATATGACAAATTGAGCATTACAACAATATATTTACCATAAGGCCTAAAGTGAGTGTAAATTAATAAGATAAAAGTGGGGTACATGAGATTTCTTCTCTACAATTAACCACCCACATCGAATTATTATTATCAATCCAACTTCAAATGAGTTCCCTAATCATAACTACTTAATTGAAGGAGACTTCTAGCATAAATGTATGCCTACTCAACATATTATAAATAATTTAAGAGCAAAGATACTAATATAATTACAATAATCTATAAAAATGTAAAGTCTATTATCTTTGTCTTATTCACACATGAAAACTTGTCAAAGTACACTAATATAGGTTTATATTTAATCTATAACAAAAGTTAGTATTTTTTCTTCCTTATTCGCACATGAAAACGTTGAAGTGTACTAATATAAGTTATATTATAGCTATTTAAAAAGCCAGTATTTTTTCTTTCTTATTTATACATAAAATGTTAAAGTATATTAAAGGGTTGTAACTCAATTGGTGAGAATGAGAGTATGTTCTTCGGTTATACCATCCACTAAGGTTCAAATCCTCTCTATGTATGATTGAACTAGGTTCAAACCTTTATTGACTTTGATTGATTATTTCCCCTACTCTAGACAAATGATGACTTTTGGTTTAGATATCCCCTACTCTTGGTAAATAGTGACTTTTTGTTTAGATATATGATTATTCATCACCAATGGGTTCCTCCTACTCATAATAACTTAGATGAAGAATAACTTTTAATTTAAATATATACTTACTCATCATGTTATAATTAGTCGATAAAAGAAAAGATATACTATTTATATAGTCCAATTATTAAAAAAAAGACAAAAACATAGAGTCAAAGTACTCATGCTACGTTGTCATCTAAAGCCAACCCACACGACCCGGTGGTGTTACTTGTGGCCGTTGAAGGGGGGTCAAAAATTGAGGACATAATATTTTATTAGCGACTAAATCTCAACTTTCGTCTAAATCCATCGACCCCGCCACAACAATTTTAACGGACCCTCCGAAAGCGAAGGATACCCGCATTAAAAGGCGAAAACCAAAAATCCATTTTCTTTTTCTTTGCAGAAATGGGAGGGAAAGCAGAATGAGAGAAGCAGTATCAGAGAATTGAAAATGAAAAAGGCTTTAAATACATCGTCTTCAAATCGAAATGTACAGGTATGTATGATGCGCAGGATCTCGCTTTGCTCTACTTTCTTTTCCATGTTAATAATAATAAAATGTATTCAATGTCACGCGTTCGAATCACGAAATATGATGGCAAGACTAACGGTCATGTTTCATATATTGTTTTGGTCAAATGCGCGTCCAGTATGCTGGATATCCACCGGCTGATGATTTAGAGAGATAGATTTATGCTTGTTTTCAAAGTAGAAAGTATCCGATGGAGCATGATGAAAAGATTTGTTTGTTGTCGGATAATATATCATTTGTATTTACACTTTTACTTTTGATTTGTCTCGTAAGGAATCTGCATTGAATTCACAACTGTAGGCAGTGCCTTTCTGATCTGGACGATGTAAGAGATTTGCTGGTTTTCTATAAGAATATCGTCTCCCTTCCAATCCACATTGCAATTGGAGATTTAGTCTTCCTCAAAATGATATTCATACTTTTCCTTTTGATTTGTCTCTCGTAAGGAATCTGCATTGAATTCACAACTGTAGTAAGTGCCTTTCTGATGTGGACGATGTAAGAGCTTTGCTGGTTTTCTATAAGAATATCGTCTCCCTTCCAATCCACATTGCAATGGGAGATTTAGTCTTCCTCAATGGAGCAGAAGCAGCATCAGCTTGAGCAGTGTATCAGGTAAACAATTCAGTACATACTGTGCATAAGTCTGCATTTTCAGAGATTTTTAATTTTTACCCTTGTTTGTTCCACGTTATTTTGAATAAGCAGATTGTTTTCTTATTTCGTTAGAAGTTTCTGTAATTGCTCTCTGATGCCTACGGACGAATTTCAATTTTTGAATGCGTATCCAATTTTCATAATTTGTTAATTTCCTTTTTTCTGTCTTACTGCTGAACTGTGTCGGCTTCACTTTAAAAAAATAGAGATGAGAGTTGTTTTCCCAGCGAGAAGTGTTTGGTGCAGAAAGAAGCCTGTGGATGCAATGCAATGTATCTTGTGAAGTTAGAGACCAGGGTTTTGGTACTGTTGTGAAATGAAATGGCTAGTAGTGTTTACTGCCATTGGAGAAAAATCAACTGTGATCCTTGTAATTGTAATTGCATGTTGGGTAGTGACTGCAACTCTTCACCACAGCGGTCTGTTAAGAGGAAGCTTGAAGGGCTCAACTTGAAATGTAATAACTCCTGCATTTCAGCAAGAGATGATGCAGTATCTACTGCAAAAGAAGATATTGTCTCCAAAGATATCACGGACTGCATCCATTGCTATCAGGAATGGAATGATTCCACAAAAGAGATTATTGAAGAATCTAGGAAGTTAACATATTTTGGAGAGTTACCAAAAACACTCATATCTGAAATATCAACAGAACAAGTTAATGGTAGAAGTTGTTTTTCTTTGACATTGCATGAGGAAAATGAAGGGTTTGATTCCTTACATAGCAATCTTCACTCCTCTTCCCCTTCACATATTGTTGATCACATTCCTTCAAAGAAAGTGCTCGTGGCAAAGAAAAATGCTCCAGGGAATGTGCCTGTAAAAGCTGAAAGCGATACTCACATGATGGAAGTTGAGAAAGAAGTGCATATATTAAGGGAGGCTCTTCGCGGCCAACATTACGCTTTACAGGATCTCTATACTGAACTAGAGGAGGAGAGAAATGCTTCATCCACTGCAGCAAATGAAGCATTATCCATGATTTTGCGCCTTCAAGGAGAAAAGGCTGCAGTGCGTTTGGAGGCCAATCAGTACAAAAGATTGGCTGAGGAAAAGATTGCCCATGATCAAGAATCCTTAGCATTCTTTGAAGAAATTATTTACAGGAAAGACAAGGAGATTGATGCTCTGGAGTATGAAATACAAGCATACAGACACAGATTGCTGAGTATTGGATTTGATGACCTTGAAATTGGAAAGATTCGATACCTGGAACGGTCTTATTCAAATGACAACACAAATACCAGGGATGGAGGTTGTGATAAGTGGATAAATTTGGACCAGGAATGCTCTGGTGGTCATGTTACTCTTGATTGGAAAACTTCAAATAATACACATTCACGAGATTTATGGAAGATACAAGACAAGAAAGGGAAGAGATGCATTTGCAAGAATGATCACACATGCTTGGATGATATGTGGAATGAGGACACAAATGCATTTGGTTCTGGTCAACCACAAAACCAACGGGGTGTGGCATGTTCAGAGGGAGTCACACATGGACAAGATAGAACCTCAGGCAACTCTAATAGGACTCAGCTAGAAGGAAACTGCATTTCCAGAAATGTGATTAAAGAATCTATCAGAGTTAATTCCAAGAATAGGAGTGATAACTATGCAAGACAAAGAACAGAGATTGATTGGAGACTAAAGCAAGGATTTGAGGACACTGAAGTGGAATCTGCTTTTACAAGACAGAGATCTAAAGTACAGGGTGCTGTCCATGAAAAAGGAATGAATACCCCAGAACTTTCCCCTAGAGGAAATAGTTTTACCCTTTGGGAGGACATAGAAAAATTAGAGGATCAGCTACAGCAGTTATCGAAGCGGAGAGGACTCAATTGTTGTGTAGAGGAGGAATGGGCATCAACAAGTAGGGAGCTCCAGAAAACAGTTGTATCTTACACTGCTAGTTTAAGGGAAGGAGCCAGGTCCCACTGGAGACTACCCTTAGACAACATCTTCATGTGTGGTGGTCTGATAAAAGAAACTGGGGTGCAATCTGCGGGGGATCCACAACTTTCAAACATGTGTGAAGAAGGCAAGGAGAATGCGGAACTACCGAAAGCTGATTCACAAGTCCCATTTTCAGAAATCAATCCTTCAAATCTCAAAGCTGCTAATAATGAAAGTGACTCAAGTCTCAATGTGCATGATGTTTATGTGATCCAGCAGGAATATGAAAGGAATGGAGAATTTATGTCTGACAAAGGGCATGCTTCGAATTTGGAACTGGAGGATGGGGATCGGCTTGGTAAACCAGATCCATTACCACAGAAATATCAAGAAATTAGTACTTTCTTGGACCCTAGTTCTACTGCAAGAAAGTCATTGCCGTCTTCATCACATAATGCCCATGAATCTAATGTAAGCAATAGTTTTTGCAATGCTTCATCGGGTGTTCCAATGGAGTTGATGCTTGACTTTTCTTCGGTTCAAGAAGAAGTTAAATGTTTCAGCAAGAGGCTTCAGACACTGGAGGAAAACGAAGAGTTTGTGAAGCAGGCAATTGTTTCGCTAAAAAGGGATAGAGAAGAATTATCTTTGCTGAAGGAGATATCTCAGCAGCTTCGTGAATTAAAAGAACCATTCAAGAGCTGTAAAGATGTGAAAAGTTCGCCTCCTCAAGAGGAGCAAGAGGATGTGTCAGTTGTCAGATTCATGGAGGTATGTTATATACGTTGCCAGCAGTGTTTTGTGTTTGGAATCAGTAGTTTGCTCAATGTTTGTTTGCTCTTCCTGTCAAATCAAATGATTAATGGTTCTCTTCAAAACTGGGTTTATGATCATCAATTCCTTTTTTTGCATGTAATAGTCAGTAGATTAAAAGCACTGGATTATAGTTATGCTCTTCCTTTTGATCATTATTGTTAGAGCTGCCCATACCCAAATTTGTCAGTTAAGTAATCACTTAAATGTTTGATAGTGTTGACATTTCTGTTTGTTCTAGTATGTTTTAGGGTCCAGATATTTTGTTAGTCTATATATGCATAATAAAATTTTAAGATATCACATAAGCTCTCTTTTCTCATTTATTAGGTTAACTGCTGAGAATGGCTTATGTTGTTTGACCTGTATGATGTTGACAAATAAAAAACAGTTTTTTTTTTAAAAGGTTTGATTTTGATTTTACTGGTTATTACATCAGACCATTCACTGCAGTTGTTCACTTTTGCAAATGCAAACATAGTTGATTTTTTATTGAGCTGGAGAAGGAAACATCTTCTAGAGTGTTGGATGCCTCTCACACATTTCCTAGGGGAGTTGGTTAGAGGATGAGGTGGGGACCATGCCCAAGACGTCTCCTATATGGCAGGCAATGTCTGAGACACCCCTTATCTTTTCTCTATCTGTTTGGAGATGGGTGTATGTTTCCCAAATTTTCCAGAGAAAATAGGCAGTCCTCAGCTAGCTCACTAAAACCAAAAGAAGAAATAAAACATGTCATATCTGTTAGAATTTGGAATCTCTTTGACAGTCCCAGGACTTGAAAACCTAAAGAATTAGCTCGCACATAAACACTTTAAGCATGCACAAACAATGGAGATACATTATTAGCAAATTAAAAAAATGTCTTACAGTATAGGAAGCACAAGCTCCCTCCTAAGACTACATCTTTTCTACCTTGAATCTCCTCTTGCATTCTCTTATTCTCTCTTGCCCTCCCTAGCTAAAATGGCTATGAGCATCTTGCTAAAATAGAAATTCAGGGTGGGAGAACTATTCAATGCAGGTAGTTGCAAAGAGGGTGTGGAGGTGCCAATTCATTGTAGACACCTGGAAAATTCATTGAGTACATGTTGACTTACATTCTAGATGGTAGGTGCACATGTTCATGCAAAGGACACATGTCCAAACTACTTAAAGTGTAAGTTGCTGGTTCTGGCATGGGTATGAGGTTCGGGTGCTGTTACAACACAATTTTTTTTTTCTTGGGTATGGTATGGCTGGGTATGGTTGTATTTTATTTATATATGTATGCAAATTTTTTTTAAAATATACAGAATTGAAAATAAATTTGATATACCATATAATAATAATGACATTTGAAACTTTGATAGTGTGATACTTCATCATTGATCAATGATAGTGATAAAGATAATATTAATTGTCAATTGATAGTTGAAAATTTCAATATTATTTCATATATCATATATGTCTAGGACTCCAGAGTCAAGATTCAAATGAAAATGATTACAATTACAAAATTTGAAATTAATACAATAAAAAAGTTGTATCTTAGTCTTCAACCTTCATCAAAAGCATCAAGATCGAATTCGTTGCTTGGTTCAGCATCATTTGAACCACAAGCTAATGGACTGCCACTCCCACTAGGTACATTGTGTGTAGGAGCTTTATCATCATCTACATTGACTCTAGCAAGCTCTACATTAGATGCATCCAAGTTTGTACATATCCCAATTCTTTGTTGCCCCCTTTAGGTGTTTTTTTAATATTCTAATGTTTAAAAATCACTTAAAGAAATTATTTTTCGATGTTTATAAAATAAAAATTCACAGCTTTGTGCCATGGAGCGCTTGGGAGTGGTCGGAAGCAGCTAAGGCCGGGTCTTGGACGTTCCTAGGCCACTCTGCAGGATTGGTATCCAAACCAATTGGGTATGTGATTGGGACCCTAGGGTGAAGAACCCAACAACTTAGACTTAAGTTGATTTAGATAACAAACCTAAGTAAAAACACGTGAATTTACATGAACAATATCTTCATTCTTTTCCTACTCATTTATAAGCTTATAAGAACTCAAACAACCCTTCCAAAACAATCTTCAATGAATATATCCAAAATAATCCACAACACTTTTAAGGTGCCTCTTGAGATCTTTAGTAAGCCTAAAGAGAATGACAGTGACAGTGGTAGTGGCACCAATGTTATAAACACTATTGGAATCTATAGAGACAGAGGATCAATATTTTATATCATAATAACATATTGATTCTCAGATACAGAACACATATAAACAACTGCCTCCCTTAATAGTGTGTAAATCTAATTCACAAAGTTTTGAGGTGTAAGAGTAATTGAATTATTGATTATTGTTACCCATGCTTGATACATGTGGTATGCATTTTTTGCATTTAATTTTCAGTCTAGAATCTTCACTTGTATTCTGTCATTTTTTCTGTAGTCTCAAGTTTCAAAATCAGCCTTCTTTGTGTCCATACTTATTGTATTCAATTGTTGACAAATGTCTAGTTACATACTACTCTCTTTTATCTTTCATTTTGCCAACAATTTGTCCTTTTTTCCTCTATATTGCATGGCAAGTAGTCCTTTGTGTGATGTTGTATCCATTGTTTTCATTTTATTTGAATTCTCATTAATGAGAAAATTGATGATTCACATTTGAAAGAATTATTTTTTCTTGTTTGACTTGTATGTACTTCATGATTATTTTGATTGCATACATATATCATTCATTTCCATTATTAGATGATGAATACTTGTTATTTTAAAAATTTACTGGTGCTCCATACCATCCCTTGGAATATGAAGGTTACTCTCTACTTGTTCATAAAACTCATCTCAATTTCCCAATCTCTTAACCTCGATGGAGTGATCCAGATTACAGGGATTATTTAGGGTATAACACTCTAAGTTATGTGAATCTAGATGTGTTATATGTGGAAGCAATATTAACAACGATTTGGTTTTGACAATTAGAGAATGAGACGTACGAAAGATAATGGGGTGGGAACAAAAAGCTGTATTAATTTGTGTGTTTTATATATGTCATACTCTCTCAAGAGATGTATGATAATCTATCTTTATTTAGCTATGTCTATGTTATGTCTTAAATATCACAATGAAGATATATATGTATATAATAAAATTACAAGGTGGAGGGTAACATCAAAGACGATTATGAAACTGTTGGCTTCTATAATTGTTGGTGGTTTGTCTTCCTAGAGGTGTGATAGCTTGTCCCCAAGGTAGTGATCCAAGAGGTTCTAAGACACAAGGTAGATTTTATGGGGATAGGTGTGATGACATGGCATGAACCTTGAAAGCATGGTCTGATATGGCACAACATGCTTGAAGATCTGCTGTGAACTATGTGGAAATTGTTGGCATTGTGAATCAATATAGGGTGATCCAGTTGAGTTGGTTGTGGGATGTAAAATTATACTACATGGCGCCCAATCTTCTATGTGATGGCATTGTTGAGGTATCTTTGTGTATGACTAGACAAGTGTAGGTTTTGGCAATGTGCAGCCTAGTGTGGAGTTGTGTAACATTGCTAGGCATTGTTAACATTAGGATGCAACTGTGTGTGACTGGGAACAAATCATTCCCCCTTTCTTCATAAGTGATGATACCCCATGCATTTTTTGTGAGTGGTGGAAATTGAATTTTGAGCTGTTGAAGTTTGTACAACTAAGTCTAATTAGCATATTGTCTTTCCTTGACCACTTGGAATGATTGATGTCCTTTGGCAGGTTTGTGTTTTAATAGTCTCTATGGTTTGGTCCTTGGGCACTAGATGTAGGTTCTTAGCATCCAACTTTGAAGTATACTGAGTTTTTCTTAACATGACTGAGAATAGAAAATCTGGCTTAAGAAGTTCACAATGAATACTAGATGAAGACTCAAATATGGTGGCAAATCAAGGACAAAGGCGTCATTTCCAATGACTACTATGGTGTAAGGACCAAAGCACAAATGCTTGATCTTTTAGTGTGGACTCTTGAAGTATTCCATTTCAAGATGTAAGTAGAGTTTCTCATCCACCTTGAACTCATGAATTGTGCATTGTGTGTTGTAGTATTGCTCAACTTGTTGGTGCATATGCTAGATGTGTTGTAGAAAAATGTGTTTTCTCTTGTAATGACCTTTAGCTAAATATTTACGTAAAGTTACTCAGATCTGAAATGTTGTAATGAGTCTCAACCAAAATGATTAAAACCAAAATATCCACAACATGCATTATATGGATTGCTCATATAAACTAGTCATAACAAAGTATTTCCTTCAAATAACTCACTCAATGATTACAAATATTTGCTGCTTCAAATGTTTGCTGATATCAAAGATTACAATGATCACAAATATACTCAAAAAATATTTAGAATGCTGAAATGCCTGAACACTAAAATCTTCCTAACTGCTAAGGTCTCCAACTTCAAGTGTAGATGCAACCTTTGTGTGAAGCTGCCGAAAAGAGTTTTGTCCTCCAAACTCTACCAATGGGGTTTTCTCCATCGATCTCTAGAACCCAAGGGTTTTGTCATCAAATTCAATAGGTGAACTCAAGTGCTCGACTTTGTAATTTAAGGTTTGTTGATATGATGTCCAAAGATGTTCCAAACTAATGAAGTTGACTACCTTATGTAGAAGTTGAAGGCCCAATGTGGGACCAAAGTTTCCCGCCATTTATCACATTCAAATTTAAGCCCATTAATGGTGTTCTTGGTCGGTCGTGGTGGTGGGTGAAGTCCTTTGATCGAATGACAAGGGTTCCACAAAAGTGCATGACTAAATGTAGGGGTTTGGGAAAACACATACTAAAAGGATGTAATGGTTGGAGGGAAGGGGTTGGCAATACAAGTGTATGGGGAAGTGAAAGTCCATGGGTTTGCAAACAACAAGGGAATGGGAGGTTGGGGATCGAGTTATGGGATCTTTGATAACAGCAGGGAAGTGGGGAATGGTAGAAAGGTATAATAGTATGAGAAAGTTTGAAATCCCACCCAAGGCAAGAAAGTGGCTCAACACTCCCAAACTTAAATAAGTAAGGGAAATTACAAGTCCACCCTTCTTGAAATTGCTTGTCCACAAATAATTGCAAAGTCAATTGTTCTAGTTTTTATTTAATTTTTCCCAAGTGGTATGCTTTATAGGCAAGTTCTTCCAATGGACTAGATACTTTGCGATTTCCCTGTTTCTTGACTTCTTCACCCTTGTAACACAAAAGGCATTTGGTACCCATGTGACTAGCACTCTAGTGATTTGTAAACACTACGAGTGACACTGTAATTACAATCTTCAATGTGTAACCATTTTGTCCATGCTACTTGCTGACATGTGGCATAGTTTCTCGAGCGACCTTCCATCCACGTACTCCTAGACCCTACATGCCCACATATTAGTGTACAATAACTAGAATTGGAAGTGACCTTGGTACTAGTCAAGCAAAACAATTCTTTGTAGAGAGATCTACTATTCTTTTTTAGCCTATCCACAACAACACGATTGCAATCTTTTCCATTTACCTTGGGGAGTCTTATGATGAAGCCCATGAACACAATCTCCCAATCTTGCTTGGGGATAAGCGATATTGTTGTGTTTGAGATCATCCTCCTTGAAGCTTTCCTAGGAGAATCTCTCCTTTATTTAAATACTAGTCTTGAAGGATCTAGGCTGCCCTACCATGATTGTAACATGCAATGCTTTCAAAATCTCATGTTTCATCTTCGACTTAGGCAATAACAAGATTCTATCCTTAATTGAAAGGAAACCATTTGTTGTCACATATCGATCATCCTTCACACTTCCATGTAAGATGTTAATAGCAAATGTATACTTTGAATATTGTTTGCATTTTTCCAAATCATGTGTGATGGCAAAAGTCACCCTACCATAGATAGACAAACCCCTTTTTGAACCTTTCAACTTCCTACTCTTAATTGCTATGGGGTGCCCCTTTGTTTGAACCTCTATATGTATGGAATCTTGACATTCAACATGTAATGTAGATTTCTCAGTAACTTCATCAGGACAAATACTTTTCAGGTGTGTGGAGTCATTAGAAATCATTGTAATATCTTTTTTAGTCAAGGAATCTTTACCTTCAACCTGCAATGCTGATTCCTTCTGCTCCTCAGTAGCTTGTTAAACCTCTAGTTCAATCCTTTCTTCCTTTAGCTAGAAATTTTCTCTAGCTCATGCTCAATAATTTATTTCTCTCGGGCTTGTTGTGGCTTAGGTTTTGGTATTTCTTTTTTTGTCCAGAAACATGGTTTTAGTAGGCTTTTTCCCTGTCTTCAAATTCCAAAATCTATGAAAAAGATATTTGCTTCAAACTCTTTTTGCAATGCTTCTAGTATTGGTGAAAAGTTAGTGCAACTTTGAAAGCATCAGACTACTTTTGATACTCCTCAAAAATCTTGTCAATCTCCCTTATAGAAAGGCCTTTGGGTACCTTTTCTTCTTTCTCCCCTTTTTGCAAGAACATAGGTGTTGATGGCTTTGGTCTGGAATTAATCATAAATTTGTCATTGGCAGAGGTACTCGTTTCTCCTTGAGTTGCTTTAACAGGTCATGAATTTTTCAGGTTTTCTATTTCATGCAACAACCATCCTATTAGGTTTGTCAATGCATCATGTCTTTGATGCAACCTAATCATGTTCTCATGGAGGAAGTTGTCTTTTTTTAGTTAACTTATAATTTCTTCTTCCCTCTTGCCATATCTTCCTTTGTATCTGGATCTTGGGTTTTCAAAATTTTTTTGCTCCTTTAATATCTGATTTCTCTTTCATTGGGATGAATCCACCATTTGGTTTACCCTTTAGGTTGCCAAGATCAAAGCTCTGATACCATTGTAATGACCCTTAACTAAATATGTATGTAAAAATACTCAGATTTGAAATATTGAAACGAGTCTCAATCAAAATGATTAAATCTAAAATACCCACAACATACATTCATATGGAGTGCTCATATAAACTAGCTGGTACAAAATATTTCATTCAAATAATTCATTCAATGATTACAAAGATTTTGTTGCTTTATATTTTTGCAAATAATAAATATTACAATGACCACAAATATATTTAAAAAATACTTAGAATGCTAAAATGCCTAAATGCTGAAATCTTCCTAATCGCTAAATGTCTCCAACTTGAAGTGCCATTTCAACCTCCATGTGAAGCTGCCCTTAGGAGTCCAAAGGGGTTTCATCCTCCGAAGTGCAAGAAACCAATGGGGTTTTCAACCACCGATCTTTAGAACCTACGGGTTTTCATCCTTAGATCTAATAGGTGAACACAAGTGCTTGACTTTGTAATTTAGGGTTTGTTGATGTGATGTCCAAAGATGATCCAAATTGACAAAGTTGTTTGCTTTATATGAAGGTTGAAGGCCTCCTGTGGGCCCAAAGTTTCCCCTGTTTTATCACATTCAATTTTGAGCCCATTAATTGTGTTCTTGGTCAGTCATGGCAATGGGTGAACTATTTGTTGGAACAACAAGGTTCCATGAAAGTCTATTCTTGGGTGTGAGCGTTTGGGGAAATACATACCAAAAGGATACAATGGTTGGTGGGAGTGAGGATTGGGGGTTGGTGATACCACGTGCGATGGGAAGCGAATGTTCGTGGGTCTATAGTCAACAAGGGAGTGGGAGGCTACGGATCAAAGTTTTGGGATCTTTGATACTACCCGGGAAGTAGGATATGACAAAAGGTATGACAGTATGAGAATGTTTGAAATCACGCCCAAGGTTGGAAAGTGACCCAAACACTCTCAATTTTAAATAATTTAGAAAGGAGACATTACATCTCCACTTCCCTCTCTTGTTAGTGTGGCATTGTGCCTAATGGCACATGACAATAAATGTCAAGGGCATGGCTGGCTAGAAATTAGGACATGTCTAAAATGTTTTATGCTCTAGAGAACATGCAAAACTCTATTGTAAATATGTTTCATGAAATGCAAATTGCCTTTCATAATTGAAGAGATGCAATGTGCATTGTTATAAATTTATAATACCTATGAAAGAAATGGACAAGAGGTTGACCACTTATATTTGCTCATTTGTTTGAGAGTGGAATGTTGTAGATTGATCTAATCAAATATTTAATAGATCCCACAAGGTTTGACAAAAATGGCTTATAGAACTTGGGTTTTGGTGTTATATGATGGATGATGGAAGTTCAAAATAAACCCACACATGATTGAAGTTGAGTCTAGCATGCTAATGCATCTCCTGCACAAAATCATGATTGGCATCTTTGAATACCTATCCATGATGAGTAACATAGTTTCATTCTAGTGCTTTGTTTACAACCTATCAGATAGGAAATCCATGAGGAGAGATTTCCATGGCTTGGATGGAATGAGTAGTGTACAATCCAAGCTTCTTCTTGTTGGGATTGGCAATGCAACACAATGTCCATGACTTGATATGGTGCTCAATGTTGCTTATATGAGGCAAAAATAAATGTTTTTGTAGACAATGTCTTTCTTACATTGAAGTTTATTTGTTGTCTTGAAACAATATGCCTCCCAAATGAGTCATTTGTTTGCCAAAATGCAAAGATACTTGAGCTTATAGAGAAGCTGGTCAAACAAGTAGTCTTCAAAACCTATTCACCTTGTGTGAGAGTGGTATAGGATGGAATGATTTCTCTATCATTAGAGTAAAGGCAGACCTGGTTTGAAAAGTTGTGACTTGTCACATCAAACACTATGATGAGCAATTGGACAAGATGATAGTTAAGATAATTTGCACCCTATTGAATTTTCCTTTATTGTGTTTGATGACCAAATGGAATTGCTACAAGCATGCCATCCCCTTCATATGGTGAGCATTCTCCAAATTCCTTTGGTATGTAGAAATTAAAGTGGCTTATGATTAGGGTGAACAATAGTCTCCTTCCCCAAAATGTAGTGTTGCCATTGTATGACAACTTGCATGGTGTACAATTGTTTTCATAGGTGGACTAGTGCTGAGCTGTGTTAATGAATGTCATTGAGTGATATGTAGCTAGTTGGCCATGTTTGGTGAATGTTGTGCCAAGTGCATAATTGGATGCATTGGCTTTGATGTCAAAGGTTAGTGTGATGTTTGGCATTGTTGGAACCAAAGTTCGAAAACTTGGACTTGGCAAAAGCTTGGCAAAACTTGCAAAAAAAACATAATTACACAAAAAAAAACTAATGCATTTAGAGAACACATAAGTCTATTCTAATAATCAATATGTTATAATTCAAATATTACATATGTTATATGACCCTCAAATCAATAAATGACATAGTTCCATGGAGTCTTAGAATAGGGGGACCAAGGGCTTGGATTTGGGTACAACATGGGGATAGCAATAGGCGAGGCTTGAGGTAGAGCCCCCAATGGGGTTGGGGGCAACGCCCCTAGTGCATTTCTTGTTGCAGTACAAGGTAGGGTTAAGGGGCAAAGTACCCGCCATCAAGACCAAATTAAGGCATTCAAGACCACATGGACCTTCATGATGAATGCCATTTTTCATAATTTTATCACTGTATTTTCAACACCAAGTCCTCACTATTTCCAACCAAATATTCATTTTGCCAATCTCTTGTCTTAGCGTGTTTTTTTTATGTAGATGCCAACAACATATTCTACTAGGTGAAATAAGACCATATTTTATCTTGTCGCTATGGAAGTCTGTGTTGAGAACTCATGAGTCTCAATGGAAGACTTGCCCAAGTCCTAGCAAAAATTTGCCAAGTACTTGACTTGACTTGCCCTTGACTCAATGCATTGACTTGACTTGCCCTTGACTCAATGCATTGACTTGACTCTTGGCAAGATAGAAAACTCGCAAGTTGCAGTGAGTCAGTTGAGTACTTGCCAATTTTTCCTACTATGGTTAGAACTATGTGGTCCAATGGCATTGCTAGAACTCCTCAAAGGTGCATTGTTGGGTAGGTGTCCTATGGGAAATAGCCCTAGTGCATGACATGGGAGGAGCATGTTTAGCATAACTTATTACACATGTGACATGCTAAACATTCTCCTCCCAAGTCTAGTTGAAGATGAGGATATCATTTAAGTAGATGATGGCGAAGGATTTGGTGAATGGCATGAGGATGCCATTTATCAAGGACATTGGTCAATTGAAATTCATAACCATTCATAGATAGGACCTTGATCATAACTAGAATTCATATCAATTTTGGTGAAATATTGTGTGTATACGCTAAGATGATGGTCTCTTATAATAATCAATGACACACCAAGAAGAATCTATAAGGTTATAGAATGCACAATGCATACAAATAACAAAGTAACAAACATTATGGAAAGTACAATTAAACCTAGGGGCTAAATGTAGGGCAATATGGTACTAAAGTATCATTCATGCAATAATGCAATGACAAGCATGCAAGGATAAATCAATTTCACATAAATGAAAGAGTTAAGGTTATAGACATTTACTTGTGGTTGACTTGTAGGTTGACTAACTTTCCCCCTTGGCTTAAGCATTTGTGGAGAGTTTGTTGTAGGTGGAGTCAAGGCATATAGGAGAAGCCCAGATAGACTACATCTAGAAATTCTAGAAACTTGGCATGCCTTGGAGGAAAATCCACAAATCTTCAAAGGTCCTATCTTAGTTGCATGTCTTTCTTTCATTAAGCACTCCTTCCATTAAACTTCTAAGGGAAAATGCAAGCATTATGTAGTGAAGTGTAACCTATAAGTAGGGTTCTACCCCTTAATTTTCATTTCCAGAAGTGGTCAACATAGTTGGCTAGGCTAGTAATGTGTCAATTATGTTGGTCAGGTAAGGAAGGAAAATCAACTAAGGAAAAGAAACATCCTCAACCTGATTGGTGATGCATAGAAGGTAGAAAGCAAACAAAACATCACCAACTCTTTTCAATAAGGTCATTCTTAGGTGCATGCATTGTGCACCTTGGAGTTGGTTGAGAGGGGCATCAATATGTAGCAAGGGGTATTGATTCTTCATCAATATTTTGTGAGTGTCTGATAGTCTATGCATAGGTACCATACACCATCTTCCTTTGCTACGAGGACTATTGGATTGCCACTAGGAGAATAGTATGGTCTAGTCTTTCCTTGATCAATGAGCTCTTGTATTTGGCATTAGACCTTGTCATTTTCCAAATGGATTTGTGGTACATTGGATAGTTTGGAAGAGAAGATTCTTGAAGTAGGCCCATCTAAATCTTTACTATATAGTGCATTCAAATACCTTTGGGCTTGAAAAGGTATAGACCATAGCAGCATAAATCGTTTGGGGAATAAATCAAAACCAAAGAAGTTCAGGATTTTTGAAAAAAAGGGAAAAAATCGGGAAAAAATCGGATTTACAAAAAAACATAAAAAATTGAAAAAAAATAGTCAGAAGCTACTTTTAAAAAAAATTTAATGGCATTCCCATAGCATACAGACATTGAGAGCAAATAAAATACAGAGTTCAATCCATGAATTAGAGAAAATAGATTTTTGTTGGTTATATTCATATCGCTGATTACATTGCACAAGACATACTACAACTGCATAAATATCAGATGGTGACAGTTGTTGATGCTACCACATTTTTCATACATGTCTACCAAAGCATTTTATCAAACAGTTCATTGCCTTGCTGCTATGGCTAAAACCCTAAAACAGGTGCTTTTGAACAAGTCATGGATGCTTGGAAAAGATCTATCAAAGCATAATAGTAAGCAATAGCATAGACAAGGTAGTGAACTATTTCAAAAAATGCCTCAAAGAAATGTGGTCTCATGGTGATGGAATGCCATGACAATCCATAGCAATTTGCTTGTCATGGCATTCGTTATGGCATTCCATCACCATGAGACCACATTTTTTTGAAGCATTTTTTCAAATAGTTCACTACCTTTTCTATGCTACCACATTTTTCATACATGTCTACCAAAGCATTTTATCAACAGTTCACTGCCTTGCTGCTATGGCTAAAACCCTAAAACAGTGCTTTTGAAACAAGTCATGGATGCTTGGAAAAGATCTATCAAAGCATAATAGTAAGCAATAGCATAGACAAGGTAGTGAGCTGTTTAAATGCCTCAAAGAAATGTGGTCTCATGGTGATGGAATGCCATGACAATCCATAGCATTTTGCTTGTCATGGCATTCGTTATGGCATTCCATCACCATGAGACCACATTTCTTTATTTTTTCAAATAGTTCACTACCTTTTCTATGCTACCACATTTTTCATACATGTCTACCAATGCATTTTATCAAACAGTTCAACGCCTTCTTGTGCGAAAATCAGCTTGATTTCCTTTTTTTCCAGATTTTAAACACGTTTTTTTGGCGAATTTGCAGTTTGAAACCAAAAAAAAATCATTGACCAAAAAGTCAACCAAAAAGTCAACGATTTTTTGAAAAAATCGGGAAAAAATCCAGGCTGCAGATTTATTAAAAATCGCGATTAATCGGGTTTAATTGCAGATTGCTTCATTGGTATAGACATCTCCATATTGTTGTGGTAGCTGATCAATTTGTTGTTGTTGTGGCATGGTATGTGGCAACTCTTAGTTTGTTGTCAATGCATGTTTAATTGGCTCTCAAGTGTGTTTGTGCAAATCATGAGCAACACATTCTTTTATGCACATGACACAAGCTTGCAGCATTGCTTGGTTCATACCGAACTAACTTTGATCTTGAGAAAAGATTTTGGGATGTTGTAGAAGGGGTCTTTCACCTTAATGGTCCAAATCTAGTGCATCGCTCAAGGAACTATCATGGTCGTAGATGCATGTCTTGCTGAATCAAATGTCACATATCTCTAGGGAGGCTAGGTTGCAAATGACTATATTTTGGGATGTTGTGGAAGTGGCCTTTCACCTTCATGGCCCAAATCTGGTGCATGGCTCCATAGGAACTATCATTGTCATAGATGCATGTCTTGACGAGTAGACTAACACATATCTCTTGTGAGGCTAGGTCATGAATGACTATATCGCACATGAGCTCCATTCCATATACTTGAATGTGCATTAGTGCTTTAGTTGAATGTTCTTCTTATCTCATTGCAACCATTGGAGAGGGTATAATTAAGAGGTTGCTCTAGTCACAAGGCCTAGGTGCTTGATTGTGTATTGTGCAATTATTTTTTGGCTCCCATTGTTTATGATGAAATGGAGGGTTTGACCTTTGACAGGAGACTTGATATAAAAGAGGCATAATCCTTCCTTAGAGATGTCAAGGGCAGAGTTGTTGGTGCTTAAACAAGTAACATTTGAATCGAAGTATTTTATTGTTTGTGAGACCTAATGTACTACACAATCAAAGATTATTGTATGTGGCATTCAGACACTCTATGGGTGTCGGTGCATTGACAATGACATCACTTGCCCCCATGTTTTCACTTGCCTTTGTTTGATGCAATAGGGGCTGAAGCCTTTTCTTGTGTAGATAATAAGTATTCTACTTGGTGTGGTGTTTGTTGCTTCCAAATACAAGAGTTGCGTTCACCTAGTAGAGGCTGATTTTATGCATGGGCAAAGAGGAGGTGATATTCTACTTCATTTTGGCTTTTGCTTCAATCTTCAAGGCATGGCCGTATGCTTACCCATTGCACAAGAAGTGAGAAATCCATCTTCGCATGGATCTAAGGGTAAAGTCCACTAATGTCCTTTAACATTTTATCTTGCTTCATCTTTCCAACTTATAGGTCCTTGAGGTAGTCGTGGAACTTGTTGGTGTATTCTTATTTTGGTTGATCCTTGAATTGGCACAGATTTTAGAACTTCATAGACTCATCCTCATACTGCTTAAGAGGATAGTATTCTTCATGCACAATTTTGGTTAACTTTTCCCAAAAGTTGATAAATTTAAATTCTTAGGCTGTCAGATATAAGAATATAAATCTAAGCATACTTGTGTTTCCTGCAAATATGTCTGACTTTAGCATTCCACCAATAGAAAAAAGCTTGACAGAAATATTTAATTGCTTTAGCAAATTACTAAATATTAAATATGGAATATCTTACTCTTTTAATAAATATGAAGAAAAAATGCCATAGTTGTTTTATCTGAAGAACAGAATGATGCAATACGTTTACTCACAATTGGTTATTGTGTATGGGCAGGCTATGCTAAGTTTTTCAATATAGTGTTATGGAACATTCAGATTCTCAATTCATGCCTAGGGGGGTTCAGAGCGTTATTGTTCCTTTCAAACATGTGATTGTAGGAGTCTTTATCTTCTGCACATGACAAAAGTTGACGTGTGCTTTTTGGTGGCATGCTAACTTCAACCTACCTGTTATGTTTTTGGTTGTATCATCGCAATTGGAATTACTGGGGCATTGAACTGGTATCCAGAAACACCTCAAGCATGTACCGGTACATGACATCACACAAATCAGATGGTCATTGTTCAATAGTTGTATTTCGAGATAGGATTTATTTGTTGTATTCAAATGTTTGTATAGAAACTTTGATTTTGTATATTGCAAATATGATGTAAAATTTATGGATACCCTATAGTTAAAGGAGCATTCGAAATGCAGCTGAAACTCAAGCAAGAGGTCTTTTTTAAGTCAAAAGAGGTTCGTAGTTGCCTTATTCTTAGAGAGAAAGGCGATCGCAGGGAGTATTAGCATTGAAAGTGTGATTTTTTCTCTTCGGGTTCTGAATCTTAAAATTTAAAAATTACCTTTGAGTCAGTATTGTCTAAATATGTAAAAGCATCAAGAAAGACATCACTGATACACACGATACAGGCTAAAATGTTTAGGGTACAAGGCAGGTTTATCTGTGTAGCATGGGAAGAGAGAGAAAATGGTGCAATAATCAAAATTTAATTATTGTAAAGGAAGTTGACCTGCATGAATGGGCATTATATATAGGAGAAACAAATTATGTAAAAAACAACTGCGAAAGTCCATGCTGTTGGCAGGAATATATCATAAGGCTCCAGCCAACTTCCTCTAAACAAGGGAAACATGCATCTGAGATACAAGCCTTAAAGTTGGGTTGCTATTTAGCGCATGAATGCATAAGTTAAAGATACCCAAGGTAGTTTTTTCTAGAAGATTTGAGCACTTTATGTTACTTATGTATGCTAGTCCATTTCGTAGCATGTATCTTTGTAATATCACTGTCATAAAAAAGTAAGAGTTCTAATGTACTCATGAATAAAGATAGACAATGGTGTAATTGATCTTTCAAATATGCATAATGGAGGCAAATTGATAATAGACCACATTCTCTTTATTTCTGCAATATCGTCATCAAGAAATTAAGTGGAAATTCTAATGTGTATTGATTAATAGAGAAAATACCACAATAGCATAGATAAATCTCAAAAGGATATGATAAGAGTTGAATATAAAGTTTTATTGTATCATGGAGATGACAAATATGAGAGCCAAGCAGCATGATGTGTTATTCCCTAATTATTTGTGTAACAGAATCATCTTACCAGTGAAAAAATGTAAGGACACATTCTGTGGAACTATTATTAGTCTGTCTGTTCCTTCGCAAATTTTGGGTTTAATTATATATGTACATGGAATTCTGATTTAAATAGTATGTGATGGGGTTGACTTTCTGCCCATGGAAGGGTGTTATATTATTTCACCATAAATTACTCCCGATTATGGTGTTAGGGCTTAAAATTGTGTCATCTTGCAGGCTTCACTAATAGCCTTTTTTCAGAACTAGGGTCATGCTAATAAATGCTTTAGAGAACCTGGATTGGTGTCAACTGATTTTTACAAGTATAATGGTTCATATTTGCTTATGCTTTCCATAAGCAAGGCCTGATTTTGTTTTTCTAGTTGTTTTCTTTTAAATATTATCTTAATCTCTTGAGAGAAACTTTCTATAGTTTCTTTTAAAAATTCTCTTGGATTTCTTTGGTCCAATTTCAGTTCATCATAGAATATGGTCCTTTGGACTTTGGAGTGCTTCAACTTTGCTTTTCTTTTTTTTTCTGTTAAAAACATCAACTTATCCATATATAGTGCTTTTGTCTTATTTTTTGTTTTGTGCCTGCCAATTTGCTTAAAGTGTTATTTACTTTCCATTGAAACTAACAGTTAATTGTTTAGTTATTACAGGGGATTGTATCATTTAGAAGATATACGAACAAGTATGTTTCCAACTTGAACCTGCAGCCTTTTGTTTTACTTTCTATGTGCATTTATGTTTGTTTAGAGATTGGGGCTTTTTTGGTAATCTGCACAATAATAATCATTGTGGCTTTCTGTTAAATGTGTGCTTTAGGAAGGACGTTGGTTCATGCATCAATGTGGGTCTGTCGCATTTGCTTGAGAAGACACCATTGAGAAGAATGCCATCTCATATTACCAGAAATGTGAAAGTAATTTCCTTTGCAGATATCGGGTCTGGTCACATGGATAAGGAAAGTGAAGCTGTCTTGATTAATAAACAAACTGTATACTGAATAAAGGCCCTCAGTGTGACTTTAAATTTTCTGTCACCCAATCTATCATAGAAGTCAAGATTTGTTTGTCTTCTGTCATAAGGTTGTTTTTGTCATCCGAGTGTATGTATAATTCACATTGATTGGTGAATTTGTTCTGCTATTTGAGTATATGCAGGCCGAAGTGATTTGGTAAATTGACAAGAAGCATAGATGTATTGAAGTGAGTATTACAATTCAGTTTAACTACATTCAGATGTATGCTTATCCTTTTTATCATCCACAAGCGAATATGTATGCTTCACTGAAAGCTTTAGCAGGCATCTGATCCTATCTCCAATTAATCTTTTTTTATTACAAAATGCTCTAACTATCAAATAAGTTAGATGTCTACCTTTTATATGTGTTATCTTAATTCCAAGAAGATGGCCATGGTAGTTGAAACTTGTGTAGCTTAACAATTTCATCCTAATAATACTGTACATAAAAAGGAAACCCAAAAGGCTATGTATTTCCAGTTGTAAAGAGAGATGTAAGCATTGAGAGAAGGTTCCCACTCACCAGTTAAAAGCCTCTCACTCACTAGTTAAAAGTAAATGATATTTTGGGAGCTATGGCCACTTTGTTTTGTTGATTTTAAATGAATATATTCAAATTAAGGAGCTAAAACTATTGCTAAACTTAAGAGACCAAACTGTAGAGGACATAAAATTATTGAATCTGAAATAATAATAAATCAATATACCCAATCCAATAACCCCTACTTCAATAGAGTATGTGCACAAACAAAGTAAATGAAATAACATCAATTTTACTTCCACCAATGTGCTTAGTCTTACTCCATTGTGTGTGATAATGTTGTGATAAATATATGTGGATTGTTCATTAACCTTAGCATAACTTTGATAGCAAAATGGATGCAAGATTCGTCAAAATTCGTGGAGTTTTAAATGACTAAATGATGGGTGTTTTGTAGCTTTTATTGATATTTGATCATTAGTGTAGGATGATTGGAGAGATCGATGGATGAAATTGGTTGAGATCATAATGAACATGCAAGCAGCGTGTTATGATGAGAGGTTAAGATGTGGAGTTAAGTGGTTGCATGGAAGTGATGGAATGAATAAGTGAAGTGGAAGTGAGTCGAGTGAAATCGAGGTTGTTTTTCAATCAACCCACTAGATGTAGAGATGTAAGAATATAAATAAATAAATATATTTAAATCATGTGCATGAAGTGAAGATATAATTAGGACATATTTTTAGAAGAATTTAAAGATAGAAAAGTCAAATTAAATAAATTGATTTTCGAGGAGATATTAGCTAATTAAATAATTAAAATTATTCAATTATGGTGGATGAAGGAATGCATAAATTGATTAACTAATTAGAAAATTAATCAATGTGGAAAGAAATTATTATAATAATTTTTAATTATTTAACCATTTCTTCAATTTTTCTCATTTAGACAAATTTAATTAATGTGGATAAGTGAAAATGATAAATGAATTAAATAATCAAAATTACTTAAGTAATGTTGATGAAGAAAAATAATTAAATTATTAAATTATTTCATTAAAAATGAAAAATGTGTTAGTTTAATTAAATAATTAATTAATAGTGACGAATGGATTGATAAGAGAAGATAGTGATGGTTTAGACAAAATGTGTTAGTCATTCTTAAGTGTATATACAAACAAATATTGATGTTTAAATGAATGTATTCATTTCTCTTTAGAAAGTTGTTTTCGATGGACATTATATTGGAATGTATAGAAAGGATTTTTCTACTACTTTTGCTTGAAGAAAAAATCATAGAAACACAGTGGATCGTAAAAGTGTTGGAAAAAATTTATGTTGTATAATGTTCCCTACTAATACTTTTTGTAAATATTAGAATTAAAGTAAATCCTAACGTTTTTTAATTACCGAGATTTTGATATGGACAAGGTAAGCACATAGAGTGATTGAGAAACTAATTTATTGACAACAAGTCATATAGTTCTAAATGTATGCAATATAAAATATTAAAAATATTAACTATTTCTTGACAAGAAATTTGGTGGTGAACTACATAGATGTTACAATATAATTGATAAGCAACAAAATGTTCTTTTATCTTAATCTTATGAATTATATCAAACAATTGTTTAACAATTAAAAATATGTATTTTGTTAGAAAACTGAAAAGAAAATTGCAAATACATAAATATAAAATACCCAAAATATGGACAAGTTCCAATTGAGGATGAAGTGGTTGATGCAAAATTGAAACAAATTGTTTACAAATTGATGTAACAACATTTACTTTTAAAAATCAGCAAAATCAAATTCATTGACACTATAACAACTGAAAATGATTTCAATTAATTTCATTTATTATGGCAGCCATAGCCTTGTTTTGATTAGTAGCAAGATTTTAATTACATTCTTTATTAAATCACCCACCAATAAGAAATAAACTTTTACACAAAAGTGACTAGAATATATAATGAATTGAAAATATTTAATGCAAAACCTTTCACCATAATCTTGAATCCAAAATGATATGCACAAAGTAAGAAAATAATCAATCAACAATATTTAGCTCAAATATGACCTTTGTATGAAATCACGATAAGGGGATTGTAGGGTTTATGTTTTCAAGCTTCTTCAATCCAAAATGAGTATGCACAAAGTAAGAAAATAACCAACAATATTTATCTCAAATAAGCCTTTGTATGAAATCACATAAAGATTGTAGGGTTTATGTTTTCCTTCAAACTTAAGGGTTTTTGTTAAGAGAAAAAATGAGCATTATCAAACTTAGGAGAAGAAATTAATTTAAAAAATGGATATCTTGTTTATACTCCAAACCCTTCTTTTATAATTTTTAAAGGGATTTTAATATTATTTTTCTATTTTTCTATTTTTCTTTTAAAAATAATTAAAGTGTCTTTTTAAAATAATTAAAGTGTCTTTTTAAAATACTTTAAGATATTTATCTTTTAATAATTTAAATTTAAGTCATCCTTTTAAAATAAACATCAAGTCATCTTTTGAATGATTTATATTAAATTATTAAATATTTTTTTCCTTTACAACATTCTAATAGCCTACGAAAAATTTAAAGATAAGCTAAAGGTCTTTTGTTGGCCTATGTTTGGGAAGAGCACATGACAATCCTCTTATCCCAAAGTAGCTTATCCATAAGCAATTTCAAGTTAGGATGCTCCAATACTTGTTCTCCTTCTCATGTGATATCCTTTATTTGTAGATCCTTCCATTGAACCAAATACTTCTTAATGCTTATTTTCCTCAAAGTTTGTTTCCTAGTGTTAGTTTATTTTAGAACCAATATCAATTTTCCTTCATCATTCAAGGAAAACAATTCAGTTGAAAGATTAATGTGTTTCCCTAGTACCTTCTTGAGGCATGATGCAACATTGTGTATTCTACTATGCTCTAGTAGCTCTAATTTAGAGACAATCTCTCTATTTTTTTGCTTGATTTTGTACAACCCATAAAATCAAGGCTTAAGTTTTCTTTCCCTATTCCTTTTAAGTGATGATTGTTTGTATGGTTGTAGTCTTAGGAAGAGCATGCCACCAACCTCAAAACCCACTCCATGTGATGTTGATCTATATACAAGTTTTGTTGATTTTGAGCATGATGGATGTTATTTTCAATATTTTATTAAGTCTTAGCTTTTTAACTAAGCCTTCGTCCTTGGGAACCCTACTATTTGTGATAACCAAGTTAAAAAAAGAGAGTATCTTGTCTATATAAATCCTTGAAGGGGGTAATGTTTATGGACATGTGATGTGTTGTTGCAATGCTCTCTCAAATGGAGTTGTTAGATAACCCTCTATCCACTTGTTCACAATTTCAATTCACCCATCGACGTGAGAGTGATAGTTGCTACTAGGAGTGAGTTTGGTTCCAATCAATTCGAAGATTTCCTATCAAAGAAGGCTAAGGAATCGACTATCCCTATCACTAGCTATTGTTCGTGGCAACCCATGGAGTCTAAAAACTTCCTTGAAAACAACTTTGCCACCTGTGGTGCCTTATAATAAGAGGAAATGGAAAAGAAATGAACAACCTTGGTAGTTTATTTACTACAACATAAATACAATCTTTACCATAAAGAATTGGAAGTCCCATGATAAAGTCCATCAATATTCCCTCCCACTTTGGTCTATAATAAGTAGAGGTTGTAATAAACTTGTAGGAAAAGTTTGTTCTTGACCTTATTCTATTGATAAACCATACACTCTTGAATGTGTCTAAGGACATCATCCGTGAGATCCTTCCATGAAAATATCTTTTTGACTTTCTTATAAGTTTTGAAATACCTTGGATGTCTTGTCAAAACACCATCATGAGCAACTCTTGAGATTTTATCCTTCATATTTGATTTTGGAACGAGATAAATATTTCCTTTGTAGAAAATGTGCTCATTTGCCACTCTATATTTGTCATCCATCAAAATTTCTTCTAGGGCATTAGTAACAAAAGGATTTTGGGTATTCTACCAAAAGAGTTTTCCAATTTGTCATTAAACATAAGGTAGGCTTCTTGGACAAAGCATCAATCACTATGGTCTTCTTCCCCTCAACAATGAACATATTCAATGTTGAAATCATAAGCCTAAAGCTTATTCACCCTTATGTTGTGCTCATTCAAATCCTTTTGGCTAAGGAAGTATTTCAAACTCTTTTGTTTTGTTTTCACCACAAATTTATCACTAAATACTATCTAAATTTGGCCAACATCTCTTTCTCTTAAATGTAGAACCACTTTTTTTTGGTTCTCCAAGCTTGTGGCTTTCGAAGGCAATTGTATGCTTATTCTACATCAATATTACACCAATCCCATCTCTATAAGCATCACATTCCAACCCAAAAGAAAGAGAAATCAAGAATTGCCAACATATGGCAAGAGCTCATCACCTCTTATAATTTGTCAAAAGTGTGTTGGGCTACATTTGACCATGTGAAATCTCCTTTCTCAGTGAGATAAGTTAAGGGTGCTGCCAATTGTGAAAACCCCTTAATGGATCTTCTATAGTAGTTGTAGAGTCCTATGCACCCTCTCAACTTAGTTAGAGATTTTGAGTGAGGCAAATCTAGGATAGATCATATCTTTTTTTTAGTCCATTTGAACTCCATGTGCATCGATGACGTGACCCAAGTACAAGATCTCTATCATCCCAAATTCTCACTTTGATGCTTTGGTGAAAAGTGTTTGTGCCTTTAAGATTCCAAAAACTTCATCTAAATGTCTTAGATGATCATCCCAAGTCTCACCAAAATAGGGATATCATTAAAGAATACAAAGAAAAAATTCCTTAGTGTATGATTAGAAAGTTTCAAAAGCATCAATCAAGACGAAGGGCACAACCAAAAACTCATAGTGTTTGTAGTGGCATTTGAAAGTTTCCATTCCCTTATGGATGTCCTCATCTCAGATTCTAATCTAGTGATACTCTAATTTGAGGTTTATTTTTTAAAAACATATTGCACCATGTAGTTCCAATCAGTTCATTATTTTGGGAATCAAATATCTATTTTTGTTATCTTTTTATTTAATTCCTTGTTGTCAACATTCTCATTGTTCCATATTTCTTATTAACTGAAAAAATTGATGAGGAAAAATGACTTGAGCTAAGTTTTGTGTGACCCATATCTAGTAGCTACTTGATGGCTTTCTCTTTATCTTCTTTATGCCTTCTAGGATGGTGATAGGGAGTGGTAATGACTATCTTAGCTCCCTCTTCTATCTCAATCATATGTTTGAAACCTCTATTCAGAGACCTTCCTGGAGGTATTTTATTGGATACTTTGCTTTGACTATCTAGGGTAGACTAAATATCAACATGATATACTTTTCCTTTAGTAAGAATAGAGGGAGTAATAAAAAAAAAGATTAGAGGGAGTAATTGAGCATTGAGTTTCCCAAGTAAATTCTCCATGATGGAGAATTCTTTCCATTCTTTTTTTTATATGGTTCTAGGAGCGCCATTAAACATACCACACAAAGCAACTTTCTTTCCATCAACTTAGAACTTAAGTTTCACTATCTAGTAATTTTGGGTGAATTCTTTAAGAGAATGGATCTATTGAACTACCAAAACCATATATGTATCTCCTATATCCACAACATAGAAATCATTTGTCACCTTATGGCTTCCCAAAGTGATATTTAATTGTGTAATCTTCTTGGTACATAACATAGTAAAACCATGATCTACAATTATAGCATTGAAACCTTTAATTTATTTTGTTAAAATGTATCTTTTGTTTACCAAACCTTTGTCAATTGAATTGTGGATTGCCCCAATATCAATCAAAAATTTTAATCTTTTTTCTTGTAGTACTCCCCTAATTTTTGAAGGAGTTGTAGCTAGGAGTTTTTGAGAGTGTGGTAAATGAGCCAGATGGAACCACTTTCTCCTCTTTCCTTTCAAGTTCAAGTTCATTTTTGGATTTAGGTCTTTTATTTATTTACTCTTCATTAGAAAGCACCTCAATATAATGAACTTGGCCTCAATCAAGGCATCATTCGTCCTAGTTTCCAAGGCTAATCATAGGTAAAACATAGTTTCTTCCAACTTAGTTCATTATTTGTCTCTTCATCTCTTAAAGGTAGAAAGATATTTTTCTAAGTGATCCCCTTTTGAAAATGCTTCTTAGAATGAGGGGAGTTGGATTGGAACCTATTCTTAAGAATAGAAGTTTCCAGAGTTAGAGACCTTAGCCTCTTGAAGTGATGGTGTCTCGAGGGATTTAACTAAACTTTTGATAGGTTCAATTAATCATTCTATAAATAAATTATAAGTCTTCTTTTTTAGATGAAAAGAACCATAACCGAATTTAAAAAAAGAATTGTTACATAATTGTCAAAATATCTTATTTGCTTCAATTGGGTCAATTCTTTAAAGTGGACCTCATGATCCTTCATACAAAATCATTTGATTAGCCTTCTCATAAAATCACCATGAGCGTTGATGA